>JARHVA010004540.1:725000-992500 GCA_037957365.1 Torreya grandis
AGAGCCAATTGGAGGTTGGAGGATACTTTCCTTTCTCTAGTTCACTATTTAGTTAGAGTATCGGTTCACTATTAGGATAACAAATTTTGGTTTGTGTATTTTTTTTTTTTAATTTTAATTTTATTTCAATGAGTTGATATGATTGCTAAGGAGCAGACAAAGTAGTTTGAATTTGTTTTTATGCTGTATAGCTTCTCACCTCTTGCCTGATAGGGGGAAGATGTTACATAGTGGCTTTCGATCAGTTATGAGTGGTTGTATGAGTCATAATTATATTTGTTATCATTTTGAGTGTTGAGAAAAGGAATGCATGTAATGGTTGTGATTATTGGGCATCTGAGAGATGTGCCATACAAAGTATTGGAGGATCACTTAGATGGGTTCCTATGTGGGACCCTATGTGGGTTGATATAGTTAGATAGGCTTTGATCAGTTTATAATATAATATGATATGATGATCATAAGTGATGAGCAAGCCTTGATCGGGACCCTTTCACTATCACTACTCACATAGATGGCAAGTAATTTACAGATATCAAGGTTAGGATTATTAAGATATAAATTTTTCTTACATGTCATTTCTTATTTGTCTTATAAAAAAGTATCAACAACTAGATAAAATTAATGAAGTGTGGGATCAATTCAGTTAAGAGTTTTGTTTGCTTTAAATGATCCTTCTCTTACTTTTCATGTTATTTATAATCTAAGTGCATACAATGTTGTGCTTGAACAATCTTGATTACACTCAATAGGATCAATGATTGATAAAAAAAAATATTTCATTACATTTGATCATGAATACAAGGTCATTCACATGTCAAAAGAAGGAAGTTTTTTAGAACAAGACAACATAAATAAAAATCTATGTCAAGCAAAGCTAGCAAGTATAATCTTATTAAAATAACATGATACACTTTCGTATTCTAATATGCAAACATATGAAAATTTTCATTTCATTTACCACTTGCATATTTTTTTTCCTCACCCTAGGATCATTATATAATTTGTGAATTTTCAAACACTTTAAAATCAAGAAAATTCAAAAAATTCAAAAAAAATCAAGAAAATATAAAAACATTCAGATAAAACAAAAATAAAAAAATATTTAACATACACATGTTTACTAGCTTTAGCATATGTTATTTACATTATATTAGTAGATATCATATATATTTTTCTATATACATAAATGTTTCATGGGTACTTGAGTATGATACATGTATACACTATATCCATGATGCATGAGCTTGCAGATGTTGAACATTTTCTCTAACCACATGACACACTAAATTGGGGGCATATGATTATATTGATCATGATTGATACAAGTTCCATTGTTTTATAGTCACTTTACATTATCATGTTGAGATTATATACTAATGCTTAGAAATATATTTACTCATGATTACATCTCACATAGTGATATGTTATGTTACAAGAGATTTGCTAACACATGTATATCATAACTAATATGATATGCTTATGCTAGTTGCTTATATTTCATATATTCATCTTCTCACATGGCTTATTTGAGTGTATTTATTATTTTATACCTTGTATAGATTATAAATTTTTTGAACATGTCCCTAGTTTTTTGGCCACAATGCCCTTGAGTTTTGTTTTTTTGATGTTCAGACATTTTAACATGCCTTCCCTTTGAATATGTGACATTTGAACATGCCCCTTGTTTGTGGTCTCCTTAAAACCCTTTTTTTGCATGACATTAAGTGCTCTTATGTGTGTGCTTAATTATTTTTTAAGTTTGTGCTTGTTACTTCTAGACATTACCATGATACATATCATACATTATAGGGCTTGTTGTTATTGGATACTATGAACTTCATGATACATCTACATAGACAGGATACCACTATATGCTTGATTACTACATGTTTGATACATATATAACACAATTATCTTATCCTTTCAATATAAGGTGACTACTAGATTGCATTCCCCTCACCTCAAAAGGGGGGAATGCCATAGATAAATGAGTTCAAATACACACAATTGACATAATTTGATATAGTTTACATGATTCAGATATACACTTAGGTCAAAATATTATGTAATTGGCATTGATTTTATAGATTTGGGGCATAGTTTTTTAGAATTGTGATAGATATTATACATAGTTTATAGATCAAAAGTTACATTTTAACAAATACTTCAGCTTGAGACAAATTAGAGGTGCATATGCCATGAAAATACACCAAATCATAGATACATATTTAGATTATATACATGTTATGCACTAACCTTACTAAGATGCACTAATTGAGCTTTATTTGTTTGTATCAGTTGGATCCCTTAAGTATTGTGGTTGAGAATCAATGCCCTCAATGGACATGGCACTACTTCCCTTTTGAAAATTGAGATGGTTACACAATTTGACATGGGTGAGATCAACTAGATTATGTATACACTTGAGTTGTGTGATTGAGATTTAATGATCTCAATGGCCTTGGCATAACTTACACTTGCACTAGATTAGGGGCATGATCACCCTCAAATTTATACTCTTAATATCTCTAATGTTTAGTTGTGAACCTATTTTTTTAATGATTTAACAAAGAAGCATCATTACCAAAGCAAACTACCAAGGGGAAACATGTATGCATTGACACATAGATGTACTCCTTCCTTGCTCTCTTTTATTTCAAGTATTTTGATTATTCAAATTTTAGATTATATGCACTAATTACATTGTAACATGATCTTGGTTGTAGGAAATACACAAATGGAAAATTTAGACAAGGCTTAAGTAAATCAATATGTGTTGTACACATCAAGGCATGCATTTATTTCTTTTAAACTAGCAATTTCATCTTTATGCCTTACTATATTAAAGGTGGGCCAAATGTAAATAATAAAATATGATTATATATGATAAACTAGTCTTATACACTTGAAAAATATCATTCATGGCTCAATCCTTTAGTTCATGATATTTTCGCTACCAAAAGGCTCGTGTTCAGCATCTCACTATGCCTAAATGCTTATCTTATAGTCATGACCTGATATTATAATTACCCAAATCACCTATAGCCCATAGTCCACATAAAACCTAATTCATATAATACTATGGTGATTATATATCTTCAACAACTTTATATCCTCCACAACACTACCTTCCAGACTAGGACACCAGTGTCCTAAATCTGATACTAGTGTCTGAACCTTATAGATGATCAAATTTGAAAATCTTTTGACATGTATGGGTTGGCCTATTTGTTTTAATTAATCCTCCCACAAGATCATTTCAAAGGGTGTGGTATATATAAAAAATAAAATTCCATTCATTATCATATAGAAATTACCAACCAAACACCTATCAAGCTCACACTTAATCATTTTCACAACTTAGTTTTACTGAACTATTCTTTTCTATTTCTAAATTAATAAAATCAATCTTCTTACATATTTTAAGCATTCAAGGAGAAACCTATAATCAATATTTGTCAAATTACAATCTAGATCACTACATGCACTCACATATAACATGTTGCATAATTGTTCACACACAAGCCCACATAATAGGGATAAATACAGCAGTCTAAGGCCCTCTTCAGAGTATCTAGATATATAGGGGGTTCTTATTGGCAGAGGGGTATTTGAGGTCAGCTCAACTTCACTTGATCCCACTAAGCCTCATTTTTCAAGGTGACATGCATAAAATAGAAGACCTATGGTTTTCATCAAAAGCCTAATGTTTAAAACCTATGTGTATAATCCAAGCTGACAATATTCAAGGTGAAAATGAACCCTAACATGTGTAGGTGGTCATTCTAGAAAAAGACTTGTATTTTTTACTAGACAAAATCATCAATGGTAGTGTCTAGATCTTGATGGTAGTGTCCATGTTCATAAAAAACTAATATTCAGAATTTGATGAATCATTACAGAGCATCATTATATCTTATCATGTACTTGCATCTCCCAGATATACCTACACATAAGTAAATGACCTAAGTATAATTTTTTATTCATGTTGTTATATTAAAATTAGTGTTTGGAAAGATTATTAGAATTTTTATTTTCTAGGGTTTTACTATGCATGCAACCACTACCCTTTTCATTTCTCCAGTATTCATTCCATGACCCTTGTTGTAGGTTGTGGGATAGTCATATTTATTACCCTTTAGGGTGGCTCACCTTAGGGTGATATTAGCCTATTTAATGTCATACTCTCCTCCTTGTCCAACTATTAAAGATGTGATGGATGAAGGTGGAGTTTTGAGATATGACATTACATCTCAAATGACCAAAGAAATTCATCCCCAAGGTTTACCATAAGGTAATAACTCTCAACCAAATTTTATGTTGCACATGCTTGAATTGAATTTTGCATGTCAATGGTTAGAGTAGTTTTGTTTAATAAGGTATTTTTAGGTCATATCTCCTTTGAAAGTATGCTTAAGATTTGGGTACAAATGACCTAGACTACTTATGGAATTAAGATAGAGAACATCCAAAACATGATTGAGGGATTTTACCTATTGCACTTCATAATCCTTACCTATGTGGGTGTGATATTGAATAATTCCACCACCTAGTACATTTATAACTCCTTGATGATGCTCTCACACTAGACCCAAGACTTTATTGTCTTAGAGGATGGTGCTTTGAAAGTTACCATTTGGGTGGAGTTCCCCATGTTGCCTCTTCCTTGTTGGCATTTCATTAATCAAATTACAGACTCTATTGGATGTGTTGTTTACCACAAGCTTGTGATATTTTATTCCACCTACCCTAAAAAAAGGGTATGCATTGAAGTAGATTTGTCCAAAGATCTCAAGGATTTCATTGAGATTCAAGTTATAAAATATCATCACTCTCAGTGAGTTCTCTATATTAACTTACCCAACATGTGCTTCTGTTGCCAATCCACAAGTGACAAGATAAAATACTTCCCACTTTACTTGCATCACAATAGGCAACTCCCAAGCACACTACCGATAACCTTAATAATGCTAAGGAAGATGAGTGGAAAATTGTTGGGTGATGGAAAAAATTGTAATAAGGGTATTTTTCATTATAGCCCTATCAAAAATAATAAATTATCTTCTAGTTTTATGCCTCATGTGCCTTGTATACAACTAAACTTGCTATGGAGTTGCCACCTACTCAACCTAAAAAAGAGCATACCCATACCGTTGAACTAAAAAAACCAAAATTTTACATTACTCCCATGGTTGTAAATGTTTTGGTCAGGTTGGAGGTTTCTTTAGATTTATCTTCCAATAAATTTTCTCTCCATCCACATCTTTTTTTGATTCAATAGAAAACAAGTGATTGTGTAGCCCTTCCCAAAAATATTCATCTCGCTCTAGTATTCACCCCATTTGATATGCCATAGAGGAGGAGGAGTATGTGGTAGAATTGGTAACCAGTCAGGGTTCTCATCATCAATAATTTTTACTTTCTAACAATGAATAATTTTTGAAAAATTGATATGAAGCTCTATATGGGCTTGATTATGAGGATATGTCTCTCGACACCCATAATCTATGAATTAATATTCATGGAATGTTTGATTTCTTATAATCTCATATTGAAAATGAGGTTAATGTGGAAAATTTCCTTCTTTGTTTTGTTAGTAAGGTGATATGGCCTAATAGTTTAGCTCTGATAAATAATTGTGACCCTAGTCATGGTGGCCTTATTACATTTATTTCTCAAAAATAACATACATATTTTTTGGATTCTAGATCTAACCCCTCACATTATGTCATCTGGGTCCTATTCAACATTGATAATTTTTGCTTTGGCATCACTAATGTTTATGCCTCAAATGACACCCATGAAAGGATGACTCTTTGGTGGTAGATTGCCAATGAATTTCTAGATGCTAATTTATAATTTTTTGGTGATTTTAATATGGTGGAACATATTTCTCATAAGATCAGCCATATGTTGATGTGATGGTCATATAGAGAAAGGGAGGTTTGGATTTTCATGCAAAATAATTACAAGTTTTATCACCTCAACACCAATTGACATCTCACATCTGAAGTTTAATACACTTGGACTAATATTCAAAGCATATTTGATCACATGCCTATATGGATTGATATGGATATGTTATCCATGCAAACATACTTTAATTTTGACAATAATTTATCTCTATTGGTTTATTCCTTTCCATATTTTGTCCTTTTAGACCATTCGATCATCTAATTTTGCATCACTTGGCAGACCAAAAGACCCAAAATATAAAAAATGTAATTATTTATAAATATAAATTTATTAGAGTATGACCTTACTATGGCCCACATTCATCAAGTCTGAAATATTGTACCCAAGCCAACTCAATAGCCATGTTGGATTCAATGGTGGGTATATTCGATCAATCGTATGATTAGGTTTTTTCAAATATATGGCTACTAGTTAGCCAAGATACAATGATGCTCTTACTATGCCACCTCCTTGGAGCTAAGCCATGTAATGTGGAGCTTGAGGACAACCCTTTTAATAAAATAATTTGGTTTTAGGTGAGAACTTGAGATAAATAATCCAAATTGAAAATAATTACAATACTTGTTGGGCTCAAATTCGAGTGTGCTTGTATTGGCTTAAAGTAGGGGACAAAGTTTCCAAATGTTTTTAAAAATGCCCAAAGATAAAAACTCTTCCCAATAGATTAAGTATATTCAATTTGTTGGATAGTGCCTCATTGAAGTGCTTGACATGGTCAAAGCCTTTTCTAAGAACTATCAACAAGTGTTCACAACTCAGAAACCTTCCCTAGAGTGACAACAAGCTCATAACCAATGTCTCTTGATTGTTCCCTACAAAGTCAATCATGCTCAGTGAGTTGCATATGATAGGCAAATCTCCATTGAATATTTATATGAGGAAGTTATGAAAATGGCCAATGATAAATCTCCTAGTTATGATGGATTCATTTTTTAATTTAACAAAAAAATGTGGGACATTGTGGGGCTAGAATTGTATTAAGTCTATCTCAAATCTTTCTAAACATAGTCTTTGGTACCTGTTATTAACAAAGGGCACATTAGGTGACATTGAGTTAAATTAAAATTTGTGTCCAATAAATTTGCTTAATGTCTCTTATAAAATCATAGCCAAAGACTTAATGCTTTAAATTTTCCATCTTTAGCCTTTGATTATTCAACCTGAGCATACATGTTTCATTCATGGTAAGTATATCTTGGTTAATGTTATTATTGTGTGGGAAGGCATTTAATTGCCTCATAATTCCAATCAAAAGGCTATGTTTATTAAAATTGAATTCAAAAAATCCTATGATCGTATTGAGTGGCCATTCATTTTGGTCATGTTACAAACTTTAGGTTTTGGCCCAAGTTTTTTACAGTTAGTCTGAATGCTTTTTATTGATTCCTTTACCTTTATTTCCATTAATGTAATTAGCTCCAAGAATTTTTGTATTTTAAATCCATTAGGTAGGGTTTCCCATTAGCATTCAATCTATATGTTCACATTTCTAAAGGCTTAGGTTATTTTTTAGATAATGCACAAGCTTAAGGACTTATCCACATAATTTCCTTGCCTATTGAGGATTCATTTTAACTCATCAATGGACATTTCATGGATGACTCATTTTTCACTCTAATTGAGGATGAATCTAATGCTACCAATGCCATGCTATACCTTGATATTTATTTTATTGCTGTTGTATTTTTCATATAATGCTAAAAAACTCAATTTTACAGACAATCCTTCCTCTCTTTGCCTCCCTAAATGACTCATTATGAATAAAAATGGCTTCAACATAATGAAATATTTAATTTATTGGGCATTCCTTTTTAATTATAGACATTCCTAGATTACTTTTGGTATTATGTAGTAGATAGGGTGGAAAATAAGGTGTCTTATTGGATCACAAAACCTTTATCATTGACTGGTAAGTTTCAAATTTACTCCAAAGTGCTTGCAACCACCCATGTGTATTACTCTTCTTGTTGGGTGTTGGCCAAAAAGTTGGTTAAAAATCTTGAAAATTTACTCAAAGACTTTATTTGGACCAATCCATCGACTAATAAAGGGATCCATAGGGTATATTTGGAGTATTTTTGTCTTCCCCAAGAGATAGGAGTTATGGGTTTAATTGACATCTCTCGTCAAGGCTCGAATCTTTATGTCAAGTGGATTATCCATACCATTCAAGGTAATAAATCTCAGAAGGTCTTAATCCATAATTCCATTTCTCACTCATGGGTGTTTGAAATGGAAATTCTTAGGTTTTGATAACCCCCTTACTTTTGTTTCTTTTGTGAAAATTGTGGGGTCTTCATGATAAAAAGCATTTGAAAAAATTGGGAAAAAGTTAAACCTTCGTTGTTATGGAATGGTTCAGGGTTTAGAGATGGCCTCTCTATCTACCAAAATTATATTTTTTGGTCCCCTATTATTAATTTCCATGTTTTCCCTCTTGTAGAGATTCCATATATTCATTCTCTTAAATTATATCAAATAGAAATTCATATTATGCAATATTTGTTTTCTAATCATTCTCGGTATTGGATTTCTTAGAGAGAATTCAAAGTTAAACATAAACTTTCATCTTTGGACAAGAAATCATATAAGGAGATTATAGAGGATATTCCAATGGATTTACTTCCAAAAATAATTATCATCTCTTCCTTCCTTTGGTGGACATATTGGAAATGTTATGTTAACATGCCTTTCGAGAACTACACTTCTTGTAAAGGGTATGATAGGATTTCACTAAATTTGTCCATGGTGGAAAAATTTAATAAATGATAAGGGTATTCATTCTTACCTCTAAATATGGTCACATAATTTTTGGACTATTTGGTTTGATTGTGTTAAACCTAATCTTGCTCATTTTGTGTGGTGTTTGCATCATCAAGGGTTTCCTATTAGTAGTTGACTAGTTTAATTAGGGGCTATGCAGCCCTGATGCCCACTATGTGGACATTTAGAGACTCTCATACACTTGTTATAGTTTTTTATATTAATTATCTATATTCCTAGATTGGATACATGAATTTTTCATGCATTTTCACCCAAAACCCTTTAGTTTGTTCCATACTCTCCTTGGTGACATCTTGTAATTCACCCAAGATTGGCATGCTCTTAAAGTGGAAATATTATTCTAGATATGGAAAGAAGGGAACTTAATTTTCTTCTCTAATGTTTCTAGTGATCTTCAATTTTCTATATAAAATAATTCTATGGTTATTTTTAATATGCTTATGCATATTCAAGTTCAAACCAACAAAGTTTCCATGGAGTTTGACTACCTATAGTGTTTGCTTTGTCATTGGGGTGATGCCCCATGGAATTTTGATTATGTACCACATTATTTGCCTTGAAACTCACTGATAGGAGGTGGTAGTAGTCCACATGGTGTTAGTAATTAATCTTGTCAAATTTTTAACAACTATGTTATTGGTTCTCTGTAGTAGTGTCACTCTCCTCCCCTAGCCCTACCTGGAGGTTAGGGTTCTTTACCTCCTCCTTTGTAGGATATAGGTGGGGATATCTACCCCTTAAAGGACAAAATAGATGGAATTTTTGTCCTTGGGGGTTCTAAATATGTCTATAAACCACCATTGGATAAAGGATTTCGAGGCTAGCTTTGGCTATGTTGGCCCATCACACAGACCAGGATCCTGAAGTTCAAGAGGTGGTGATCAGTCAAATTCTAGTTCTAGTTAGGACCTTGTCATTGGAGGGAAAATTAATACATTCTAATTGGGTTAGTCCACCTAATTAATACCCATATTATACTAAATTTTTTACTACTTCTTAATTTCTTTTTTTTGGATGTGTTAGAGCTTTCATAGGCTCAGCCTAGAGGTTTATTGGCTTTGATCCTAAGATTGGCCTAGTTTTTTTTTTGCTCTTAGGCTTGGCCTAGTTTTTATTTGCAAAATGATCTCTGACCACCATTTTTGTGAATAGTATTTTAAATATTGATATATTCTTATGAATAATATAATCTCTATTTCTTCAAAAAAATATTGTTTGGCATTGCACTATATATATTTAACATACTTTCATAATTCAACACTGCATCAAAATATTATGAATTTGAATTTTTTAATTGGTTTGATTTTAGAATAACTTATCCATTTATTTTATTAGTATATTCTCCCTCTAACTTTACCAAACATAAAATGGTTAAACACTTATAAAATTTATAAATAATATAAATGTTCATTATCATTGCCTATGATGACAAGTTTAGGACTTTCACAATGAAGTTTGTGAAATGAATCCAATCCAAGCATAGTGCATGGGTGATAAGGTGCCGATAAGTATCCCATATCACTCATGAGGTTTTTATAAGATATTTGTACACAACCTAATTTGGTCAAGTAACAAAAAGTATTATGTTTTTTGTTGCTCATTCACAAGAAGGTCTTAGTGATGGATGTGAATCTTGTTCACATACTCATATTGGGTATTTTAGTCTTTCTTATGTCTTATTTTACCTATTTTCTACACTCCTATGTCATCCCTCCCAATCATCACCCCCTCAAACCTATTCTACCTAGTCTTTACTCAATTTTATGACCTCAGGACATTAGCACCATAAGTGGACACTAACACCACAATGCTGGTGCCCAAATTTGGTGATAATGTCCATTAGTCATTTTTGCATCATGTTTTGTGTCCTAACCATTCCTTGATCCTTCTCTTATTATTTTATCTCTCTTTTACATTTTATTGACCAATGAACAAGGGTCTTATATTCAAATCAGAGTTCCTTCTATATAAAGAGCCTCACAAGGCATTTTATATCTAGAACTTACTATATTAGAAAATAATTACATAAAATTAGTCAACATTATAACTCAACATACTACATATTACTCAACTATCAAACCTAGATTTGCATGCTTGATCAAAGAAAGGATCAATCGAAAGTCATTCTGGCATACTATGTGCATTGATTATGCATGTTCCTTAAGGGAGAACTACATGTGGTTTGAGACCCCTATCATTAGGTTAATGTAGGTAGGAAATAGGAAAATAGGGATTATGTTATGTAGGATCATTGTAATCACCTAAAAATGGAATTTGGATGCCAAGAGTGTTGCTTGAGTTAGCTTATTCCTAGATTAGCCCTAGACCTATCTTACAGCCTTTACCACACTTTTATATCCTTTGTACAGACTAAAAACATCTTATATTAGCCAAAATAAAATCCCAAAATAACATTCCCAAATCCCAATTTAGTGTGCATAATAGTTTTCCAGGTTGACATTAGTGCCACATTGAGGACACTATAGCCAGATGACACTAGTGTCCCCAACTGGATTCTAGTGTCCCTTGTCCTAACTCTCCTAAATGGATACTTTTTCAAATGTGTGCCCCTCCTAAAATCAACCTAAGTAAATTTTATTATCTACACAAGCTTTTAATCTCTATAAATACAAGACTATTTGACCTTTATTAACTAGATGGAAAATAGATGCAAAAGCCTATCCAAATAAGAAACAACTTGAGCAAAATTAAGGTATTTGATCCTTATTTTTCTCTACCTCTACATACTACCATATATATCTTCCTTAAGCACAAATTTAAAATATTTTCAATCTCAAGCACTCTCAAGGCATTCAAGAACACTCTTATTCTAGCATTCACTTGCACTTACACCAAACACTAAGTGGTAGAACTACATCAGGATTAATCCCTCAAAGTATTGGTATATAGGAAAATATCTTCATAGTGGGGTATTGAGGATGTCCATCATAACATACTAATGAACATACATTCATTACTCATTCCATACTTACAAGGAGGATTAGGGTTTGCACACTAAATTAGATTTCTAGGTACAATATAGAGTTTTAGATTTTGTGTGTGCAGGAATAAAACCCAAAAACATAGGTGTAGGTGCTCCTTGAAAATAAGAATAATCCTACAAAGAGGATAATAACACCATTTTGAGGACATTAGAACAACATGGCACTACTATCCAGGTGGGGTGATACTATTCAGTGAAGAATAAGATCTTAGGACCTTGTTGATGATACTCAGACCTATCCAAAACCCAATTTTAAGAACCTAGATCTTCTATGACAATCACTTTCTAGATAAGTCTCTATTTATGTATATTTATTACTACTTTTAGAAAGTAAAAAATAAATAACAAATCAATGGTTAATTATTACATACTATTTAACTAACTTAAATAAGATAACTTAGGAATTACATTTGTAAAACCCTAAATGGTTAAAACATTTGGTGAATCTGACTTACTTTGAATATGGTTTAAAACCCTAGCTTTACCTAGGGTTTACCTTTTCTAAATTTGTGTGCACTAAATTAGCATTAAAAATTCTTAATTTTATTATTTTTTATGTGTATAACCTAGCTCATTTAAGCAATACCATATTAGGGTATCATTTATTTAAATTTAATCTTTTGGTTAATTTAATCTAATTCAAAACCCTGATAATACCAAATCCTAGGGTCTACATTTCCAGAACTTGAATTTTAGATTCACATATCTTGTAAATTGTATAAACATGATTCTAATGATAGAAGAAATTAATCACTTTTTATTACAAAGTTTACTACTTTCTTTTGCATGCTTGTTTCCTTTAATTTAGAATAAAGTCAAAAATGACATAAATACATGTATACATGATGCATTATATCAACTCAATTGTTTCATTCTGTATTTCACGTGCTATTTTTCTCCTGTGTAATACAATTAAGATATTATTCTGTAATCACATAGATACATGTATTCATAATATTTCATATCAACTCAAATGTCTTTCACATTTCATTATTTATTTCATATGCTATATTAATTTTATAGAATTATATTAAGACATTATTATTTAATCACATAGATAATTTATTACATCAAATAATAATTATACTACCTAAAATATATAAATATCCCTTAGATGCATTTTGATATTTAGTCAATTCTGATTCGTTTCTTATCATTCCTAGACATATCATAATATCATTAGTCTCCCTTATCCCTCCTTCTCAATTACAAACATATAGCCAACATCTTGCATCTACTATTAGCTCTACATTCTTGGTATATCCCATAGTCTAGGTCATGATGTCCTCATGTGGTCCTAAATCTTGGTAGGTTTACAATACCCATGGCTATATATTTATGGATGAGAGTAGTACTCCTTCTAGTGAAATTTCTAATTTGATGATTTTTTAGCACTCTGACACATACAAATATATTTTTTATGTGGCATTCCATGATACTCAGGTACCTCAAACATTCAACCCTGCCTATGTGACTTCTATTATCAACACATGAAATGGGCAAAAGAACATATTTATTTCAAGTGAGTGGAAATTACATCTTAACACATCATATATTTACACCAACCTCTCTATATTTATTTATTAATTAATGAGGTAGGTTTCAAATGAGTTCTAGTTGATAATGGATCAGGGTTGAATATCTACAACATCTCTTTTCTACATCATCTTAACATACACGCTACATATTTGTATCCTTTTGATATGAGCATCCAAGGGTTTGATAACATTCCATGAAATTTTTTGGCTCAAATCACATCAAATCCTATCCTCAAACCCAAAACACAACCTAAAACATGCCAAGTTATGCCTAATGATCTAAATTATAATTCTTTTTCTTGGAAGACCATAGATTCATGCTATACACACAATTCCATCAATTGTACATGCATGTTTAAAATTTAGCTACAAAGGCCATATATATACATTCCCTATGGATAAAGAATCATTTAAATACTTTTAGCATACAAAACCTTCACATAATTATATTCCTCACATGGATTTTTCTAACACACCACCCTAGTCTATAATTCAAAAGATGCGTACATCTCCCCTAGTAACTTCCAGTACCTAGGATAATAAGTTTACTTCACCTTTCACATTATGGTAGTTTTAGAAAATGGATTACATAGGATAGGGCCTTGGTAAACATGAGAAAGGAATACCAAATCTCATGGAAGAATACAATCAATAGGGTAAACAAGGACTAGGATATCAAAATGATACATATAATACCAGATCCTCTCACATTGCTTCTTAACATATCACATTTTGTCCACCTATTTAATGAGTAGTTGATATAGTGAACCATGTTTATACACTTTTAGTTGTCTATCATGATCTCATTAATGACATAATTTGTATAGATCTACTAATTAGTAATGATTTTTCTAATGATGAGGCTCTCCTAGAATTCTTGGGTGCATATGAGGATCTCCATTCCTTCTATCATAAGAATAGGTTTCCTCATTCCATAAGTGCCCAAACATACTTTGGTGAAAGTTCAAATGATTCAACTAATATAATACCTGAAATAGATGATATAATTTATACAACACCATATACTTTTGATTGATCCACATTACTTAATGAAGAAATAGTTGAATTTATTTATGGAATTTACACTAATCCTTGCATAATACACTTGGCTACCACATTACATAAATTAAAAGACATAGATATTCATTAGATTTTAATCAATTTTCTTGAAGTATTTGAATGGGATTATTCTGATATGCCTGACATTGATCCCTCAATTGTAGTACACATAATTACATTATATCTCAATTCCAAGCCAGTAAAATAAAAGATTCACAAAATGCATCCTAAATTTTTTCTCATTGTCAAGGATGAGATCTAACAGTTGTTAGATGATGGATTCATTCAATAGTCACTCACCCATAGTGGGTTGCCAATATTATTCCTATTGTGAAACTTAATGGATAAATACAATGTTGTTGTGACTCTAGGGACCTTAACAAAACATGTCTTATATATGGTTTCCATTTACAAAACATTGATATGATAGTTAATTCCAAAATTGCCTATGATATGCTCTCCTTTATGGATAATTTTTTTGGGTATAATCAAATCAAAATCACCAAAGAAGATAAAGAAAATACTTATTTCACCACACCCACAGAGGCACTAAAACCACAACAAATAGAGGCTAAGGCATTGAATATATTTTCATATCAATTCCCAAATAATAAAATGAATTAGGTATGGGGCACATAAAGTGTTTAAAATGCATACTAGGTGAATCCGTCACCATATTCATATCACATAGTTATAAAGGAGGCACATCCCTTGCATAAAATTATTGGCATGTATCACACTACAGTGCTACTTAGACCACTTATCACATTTTTAGAGCAGGAGGTTGTGGATGATGACACATATATTAATGGGCTCTTCATATGAGCATACATATCCCATCATCCTATTTAGAGTGTTATGGTTGACAATGGGTCAAGTATAAGCATGTGCACTATGACACTTTTACAATACTTGGGTTACTTAGAGCAAGATATAGTCCCCATAGATATAGTTATTAGTGGTTTTAGTGGCCACGTTTAGAGCTGTATTAGGGAGATTGTACTTCCATTATAGGTTGGATCAACTTACATAGCCACTTGGTTCCTATTATTATCTAGTGTAAGTGTATTCCATATATTAGAGGGTAAGCTATGGTTACAATAGCTTTGAGCCATCCCATCTATAATAAACTGATTCCTATAGTATATACATGATAATCAAGTGGTTAAGGTTGAGGGTGTCCCATATGAGTATCCTCTACCCATACCATAGGTAATTCTAATATAGTTTCTAGCTAAAGTTTCAACACAAATACTAGTTATAGTTCTAGCACCATTACCAGATATTACACAACTATTAGTTATATATGAGTATAACTCATATGCATACATCACAGAGTTTAGTTGAGTCATCAGTGTAGTCTAGGTCTACTCCTATGATATCTACACGTACGCATACTCTCCCACAAATAAAATTACTAGAGAGACCCATGCACTAGAGATATGTCATAGATTCTAGAGGACCTTCCTCTATTCAATTCATGCCAATATCAGTTTTATTAGTTTATAGGGGTTATCAACACATGGAACCTACAACTTCTTCTATCGGAAGGGTTCTTAAGACACCTATAGTTCACAGGGCATCATAATCAGTGCCATAACATCATAACATTACTACATAAGTAGATTCAAAAATATTTTACTCCACACAATAGATCATGGGATCATAGTTGTCCTTTCACACTGCACGTACAATCAAAGTTCCCCTATTCAACATAAGCCATGGTGATAGTGAGTCTCCCATGAGACTCATTATTTAGTATGGTTCATACCCTTGTATATACTTCATTTTCTCTCTTGTTACTTATATATAGTTTATTTTCATTTGCTTATACATAACTTATAATTAAAAAACAAAAAAATAATATGTCAAAATATAAAAACATTCAAATATTACTTAGAAAATGCAAAATTTAAAGATTGTATGTATTGCTATGTTTACATTTCTATTAATTACCAAATATAACATATGATAGCTATCTTAGTATAGTCAATTTTATCATACACATATGCTTCACTTGTTCTTGTTAAGCGCTTAAGAGTACATACAATACTTCAATCCACTACACTAATCCAATTTTTATATCATCTACCCACTAGAGACATATAGACTGATATAGGTTTATTGATTTGATATACTTGCCAACTCAAGGGCATCTCATACACAGTCGCTACTACTAGGTTCTATCCTTACACACTATACATTCCAATTTACACATTGATATATCTTGATATTGATCATTGCTACTCATTACTCAGTATTTTGCCATCTATCATTAGTTAGACTTATCATATGTACATCTTAGCATTTACATAGATTTGTACTACATAATTATACATGATTTCATTTCTAACTTTCCTAGTTTAGACTTGATTATGTTTCCTATGATTATTCCATTTTGAGGGCATTTGAATATGCCATTTCTCTTTGGATCTATGCCACTTCTATGCATGTATGCCTTATATAGTACCCATGTACCTTATGTGTACTTTCTTAATTATATATGTGAACATTTGAACATGTCCTTCCATGTGGCTTTAATCCAAATTATTTGTTACTTGCATATGTTGACATTTAAACATGTCCTTGTATGTCTTCATTCTCAAATTTAGTGACATGTGCCCATGTCCCTTGTATTATGGCCCCTTGGCCTACTTTTTTATGCCTCATGTTTTTTTATGTATGCTTCCTTGTATGCTTCTTCACCATGACACTTGTATTTTCTTATTACACACACACACACACACACACACACACACACACACACACACACACACACACACACACACACACACACACACACACACACACACACAAGTTTTCAATGTCATGAGGGACCTCATGCATCTACCCTTCCTACTTGGGTTCCATGATGGGCATCATGCCCCATCCCCATAGGTAGTTACTTAGATTTATTATTATACATTGATTACATCTATCTTGACACCTTTGTGCAATGCTAGATTACAACATACATCTTACATTACCTAATTATGCTCAGATACTTTTACATTTTGATGTTATGTTTTCACAATTTATTAGAATATCACACAATTATAATATATATTCTCTAGCTAACACATTTTATAGAGATACTTATTTTGAAGATATTTCTTACATAGGTTCCAAAACTACCCTCAAAAGAAGGGGAAATCATAAGGGTTAGTCACAGAGATTGGGCTCCTACTTTGCTATTCAAAAATTATTTTTAGCACACAAGATCAGTTTTAAAAATTAGACATAGGTCAAACACATGAATAAATAGGGACACAAAAAATAGTTTAGTCACCCAAATTTTAGACTAGACAAACATTAGCACCCATATTGAGACACTAGTACCACAGGGTTCTATTGTCCACTACAAGGCACTACTGTCTAGTATCCCCATCTTCAAGATAGTTTAGATTAGTCAGACTAGTACACCACGTATAATATAGATTTGCATAGATATAATTATAGGTTTGATATCTATGTTTAGATTTTACTTAGATACACTCACTTTGGTTTGGAATCATACCAATTGCTCAGATTTAGGGGCAACATGCATCACATGATCACTCTCACATTTAGCTCATTTACACATATAAAATATTACATAGTTCATAATAAATATACTCAGATATCAAATTGGGGGCATGTGCATGACACATAGTTTCTATATGCTTATTTACACATAGGTTGATCAGATGGAATGATAAACTCCATATCATTATGTACACTGTATATACTTGCTATCATATTCCAAGTTATCATTATATTTATGCCTTACTCTATCTATAGTAGTTGACATTATCGAGTGGCCCAAAGCCTCCTAATGTAAATGAGTGGCCATGAAACCAACATACATATTTAGATAAACCCAATTAGATACTTTCAACACTTTGCATAGTATAGTTTTAGATGCATCTACTTCACACAAGTGGGAAATAATGGAGTCATGGATTACAAGTTCTTGAGATACCCACATGAAAGGGTTAGACACATTTATAGTATTATCAAAACTATTCACAAATCATGATCCACTGAGTAGGTATGGGCAATGATGGAGTCCAAACCAGATTGAGTTCTTGAGTCACCCATATGAGGATTGAGCAAGCTATCAACTTAGTCAAAGATATTCAATGATTTTATCACTATGTACACTCACACACATAGGTTGTCACCAAGTTCATGCATTGGTTCATGTACCAAATGAGGTTTATTCATTCCTTTCCTCTCTTTTTACTTAGTTAATTTATTCAACATAGTCTTTTACTTTTGATAATCTCTTAAAGTAAGGACTAATTTTTGCATGTTTCATTGTAGGTCATTGATTTGGATCATGTTTCACATATGCAAACCCAAATTCACATACTCAAACTTAGATACATGGGATTCACTTACTAGGTAAGTCTAGGTATGCTTATTTTTCCTTTATACTAGTCATTTTGCTTTGTTGTATTTCTAGCATAAAGGGGGGAAAATGTAATCACCTAAAGTGGTATTTGGATGCTAAGAGTGTTGCTTGAGTTAACCTATTCCTATATTATCTTTAGATATATACTAGATCCTTTACCACACTTTTACAACCATTTTGTAAACCACAAGCATCTTTTATAAGCTAAAATAGACTCCTAGGACAAGATTCCCAGATCCCAACCTAGTGTGCCCAGTAGTTTGTCAGGTGGACATTAGCACCACACTGAGGACACTATGACCATATGGCACCAATGTCACTTTCCATAACTCTCTTGAATGGATACTTTTTAAAATGTGTTCCCCTCTTAATTTCTTCCTAAAAACATTTTATTATATGCATAAGCTACAAATATCTATAAATATAAGACTATTTGACCTCTATTGACTAGATGGAAAATAGATGCAAAAGCCTATCCAAATAAGAAAAAAGTTGAGAAAAATTAAGGTATTTGATCCTTATTCTAACCTGATTATACATACTAACATATAAATATACCCAGCCCAAATTTCAAATATTTTCAATCTCAACCACACTCAAGGCTTTCAAGACTGCTCTCATTCTAGCATTCACTTGCACTAAACACTAGGTGGGATAACTGCATCGTGATTCAACTCTCTTCATAGTGGGGTGTTGAGGATGTCAAACCTATCCTAATAATAAACACACATTCATTTATAATTCCATACTTACAAGGAATATTAGGGTGTACACATTAAATCATATTTTTCAACCATAATGTAGAGTTCTAGATTTTGTGCACGTAGGAATAGAACCCAAAAACATAGGTGCAGGTACTCCCAAAACATAGGAACCATCATATAAAGATGAAATTTGTACCATTTTTAGGACATTATAGTATAATGACATTAGTGTCTAGGTGGGGTGCTACTATCTAGTGAAGAATCATATCCTAAGACCCTATTGATGATACTCAAACCTATTTAGAACCAAATTTTTAGAACCTAGATCTTCCACAATAGTCACTTTATATACAACCCTCTATTTATGAATATTTATTACTATTTTTAAAAATTTAAAAAAAGTTGAAATATATAAAAAACCAATGGTTAATTATTACATATTATTTAACAAATTTAGATAACTCATCCCTTTAATCTAACTTATGAATTACATTTGTAAAACCCTAAAAGGTTAAGATAATCATAATATCCCACAACCTAATTTTTACTTTTATTTTTCATTTGATGTTTTTTTTATTTCATATGTGTAGCTGTTCATTAGGTTTTGAATAAGAACAAGTCAAAATAGGTCACATATAGAGAAATAAGATTTGTCTGCATAGGAACAAGCTTGGCAAACTCAGACATAACTATTCCCACAAGTATATATCAATCTTTGCACAAAGTAAATTAGTGATAAAATTGGACACTAACACCAAAAAACTACTATATAGGGTGTGATTATATTATCTAGGATGGTTTTTGACACATATATCATGTTTATGACACTCAAACCAACTCTTGTACTAGTTTTCAGCTTCTAGATCATTTATCTTAGGTAGAATCTAGATAAGTACTTATTTCATTCATTGATATTTTATGAAACATCTATATGCATCTAAATTTTATTGTTTCCATATGTCACTATTTTTTTATAATAATCTTCTATCTCACCTTATTTCATCTAATTCATCTTATTAATCCCCTTCTATCTATTTGGTCCTTCATGTCACATAATAACCTTATAACATACTATAACATAATTAATCCACCTAATCCCCATTATACAATAATAAATATTATCTTATATAATACTTGGGAATTTTAAAATCCATCCTACCTACCCTAACCTAAGAGTAGCCTCTCCTACACCCCTAAATTCTATATAACCCCTTAATCACATGACTAGTCACCCACTAACCATGATCAAACATCTAGAAAGACTCTAGGGGATTCTACCTCTATAACATTCCCTCCTCTATAATCATCTAAGGAATTTTTAATTCCTTAAATAATTTTCCACCATTGATCTTCCTACACCCAAATTTGAATTTTGTCTATGATTCTCCCTCCTTCCTCTATTTAAATCAGCCACCCCTCCATTGCCAAAATAACTAGAAATTTCATGAGCCTTCATGTTATTTTCTTGATCATAATCCATTAGTATTTTGTCAATCAATCATTTAATCCAAGTCTTGAATCAAGACAATCATATGATGTCAAAATTTTGAGTCTACAAAGCTAATCCATAAGCATTTGATCATTTTATTATCTTGATCTTGTTTGGAGCATTTAGATTTAGATTTATAATGCTAGTTTTTAATGTTTATTTATGTGTATTGTGATCTATTGGCTCCAAATTATGAATAAGATTGATATTTTGAGTAGATTTTGATATAAATTGCATAATCAAATCCATTTCTCAAAATTTATCATCTCACAACATAAGATTAGGTTAATTCCTGACAAAGCACTGGTTGTATTTATTGCATATTCTATACCTTGATTTACTATACTCAACTCTTTAACAACCTAGGATTTGTATGCACTAAATCCTAAATAGTTAAAACATTTGGTGAACCTAATTTATTTTGAATATTGCTTAAAATCCTAGTTTCATCCTAAGGTATGCCTTCTATATTCTTGTGCACCTAATTAGGGTTATAAAATATTGATTTTTTCACAACCCAACTGATCCAAATCAGTCCTCTATTTGGGTTTCATTAATTTAATATAGTTTAAAGTTTTGTCAACAAACCCTCTAAAACCGTAGATCTGCATACTAGGTCCCATATACATCCAAACACTAGCCTTTAGGGTTTCAATTAAATTTATTATTATTTTCTATATATTGTGATAAATATTTCCCATATTTGCATATTTCCATATTTCCCTTATATGATAAATATTTCCCATATTATGTGATTTTTATTCATTCTTTACATTATCTTCTTTGGTAAGTTTAAAATGACATCTAAGAATCCTCTTGCCTCTCACCCAGTTGATGAATTTATAGCATTTTATCATAATTATAAGAATGAGTGGATTTATTTTCAATATTTCACATTAGTAAATGATAATCATTTAATTTATAATGATGATGATGATTATTATTATTGTTTTAATGATGGATATGATGATTACTATGAGCATGATGATAAAAGTGTTGATGAAGATAGATTAGATACACTTTTTCTCTTTCCTCTCCCTCTTCTTCTAATTCTCAAAACCAAACTAATAATATAATGCCAAAATAAAATCTTGTTGTTAGTGATCTGTTCCAATGTGACCCTAGATTTTAAATCAATTTTTATACTTCATCATTCAAATTAAAATAATATAAGTGCAATAAATAAAATCAACTTTTACATGATTCAAGTAATATAGAAAAGAACAATGCATCTTCTTTACCATTCATAGTTAAATTTGAAAAATCATGTACAAATAATATACACCTTTTACCAAGGCACAAACAAAAGTAGACAAAAATATTTTATCACCTTGTTTTACATTCCAAGCTCAACATAATGATTATTTTTAAAATGTTGATAATTCATTTATCTTTAATTCTTCTCCTGCATATCATAATATGCCAAATAAAAACATGACTCTACTTCTTCTACCATTGACTCCAAGATTAAAAATAATGATCATACATGCACTCCAATCATAGCTAGTGTATAAATGCATTACATTACACCTACAAATGATGATATAGTGCATAGTAACAAAAATTTAAAATCTTATTCTACTCTCTCTCTTAGTGAACATGTGATTAAAAATTCTTTTACCCTTACCTCTAATAGTGAATTAAACTCTAATTTTGATGAACCATGGAATAACAATGATTATTATGATGTTAGTGAAGAATAAAGTGAGTCTACTACTTCTATCTCTCTCCTTACTTCTCCCATTCCTCATGTTTAAACTGATTGCTTATCAAATGATAGTTCAAATACTAAAAACACACACACACACACATTTATTCTTATGTTCATAGTTTACATTTGCATGATAATAATGTATCTTATAGTCCATTAGTATGTGATATTTCTTTGCAAACTAAAAAAATAAGAGTGAATCTCCCTCAACCCCCTTACTAAATTAGTGTTAGTGTAGGCTTTTTCCCACCTAGTAGTTTTACCTACACATCTTTTCAACTTACTTAGGTTAATTAATTAAGTCATTAGGGGTATTTTACCTTTAAGCAAGTTTTAATTCTGAATTAGGGTTTTACCTTTTTGGTGACCTAATCTCATCTTATATGTACTTTATTTTTTCCTAAAGTTGATTAATGCAAACATTTTCTTTATGGAATTTTCTTCTTTTTAGAGCTCTCATTTTACCTCTATAGGAATTCAACATCATTGTGTGACTGATATTAAAAAATCTTGGTGAATCTAACATGCTATTAGAGCTTTACTGATAGCCTCATGCATTTGTCTCTTTTAGTAAGATCCTCCTACATTTACCTTGTTGTTTTTTGATATCGTACGATTGCCATTTTTGACCTTAGAGGTGTTTTCTAAAAACTACCTCAAACTCATGTCAGAAGGCCTTTGATGAAAAATCCATTTATATATATTTTGTGGGGTTTTTTAGATTTAAAATGGGTTACTTTTAGTTTTTTGAGAAAGTTCATGGATTTTCCTAAAAATTCAATTTATTCCATCTGGTTAGACATTCGTACGAATGAAGTAATCAAGCCTACAAACCCAAAAAATTTGCCTACAGACCAAATTAGGTTCTTGGACGCTGACAACTTACTACACAAACTAATTTGGGTTTTTGGAGGGAAAATTACTTGATTCCAAACCAAATTAGGTTTTTGGAGTGCGACAACTTACTTGCAGAAAAAATCAGGGTTTTGACATTACTTTACTTCCAATTCGTGAAGTTAAGTAAAGCAGTCCAAGAAACCCAAATTACATTACTTAGAAGTAATCAAGATTCTCCAAGGCAACTAATTGGAAGTAATCAAGCTTTAGCTAGGTCATTACTAATCCCTGACAGTAGTAAAGTAGTTCAGAGAATCGAAAATGCACCAGGTAGACCTATTCAAGTTTTCTAGGGTCAATTACTTCTTAATTTTTTTAGTTGTAATTATTTGAGACCTCGAAGTAGTCACTGTTCAAGAACTTGATCAACATTGTAAGAACAATTCAAATTTTAGAGGTATTTTTATTGAATTTCAAGCCCAAAATAAAGTAGTTGGAAGAACCTAATTTAATCTGACTAGACCCATTCAGGTTTTCAAAGGTCAACAACTTATTACTCTTTTTAAGTGAAGTAGTTGTAAGAACCTGAAGTAAAGTAGTGTTGGAAACCTATGTGATGTTCAAGAGGGCATCAAATTTTAGGTGAAGAAGAAATAGATTAAAGTTTTTGCCATTTTTGGATTTGTGGATAAAAAAAGTTTGGAAAAAATTTCCATTTTTGGAAAGGGTCCAGGAATGTGTGGGAGTAAGAACTTGTAAGTGCTGTAACTTTCAATCCTTAGCTCTATTTTGGGTGCTATTTTTTTAAAAGTGCATAGTTTTTAAAACTCTACGCATTGGTGGTATTGTTTTGGAATTTTTTAACATCCATTTTTTTCATGGTATAGTGGCTTAAATCTTACTTCATCCTTATTATACTCTTTCTTGGATGCATTATTAGTTGAATCTGATGTCCCTCTAGTTCCTTGTACTTATGTACCTACTACTCAAGATGCATTTTTGAATGAATCCAATATCTATATGAGTGTGCTTGTATTTGAAACATTCAGGGGGGGTCACTACTGATAGTTTTAAGGGGGTAATATGTTGTGTTGTGCATTCTTTTTTTTGCATTCATCTTTACTTACTGCAATAATATTTACTTCTACACTATGGATTCACTCTCTATTAGTCTACTTACACCATTTAATTATCATGAATGGAAACCTAAAATGGAAATCATCTTGCAATCCAAGGATTACCATCAAATTATAATGGGCACTAAGACTGAACCTACTGATGCTGGAGAAAAAATTAAATGGTTTAACCATTGTGACAAAGTCCATGGACTATTAAGTCTTTCAATCTCCATAGATCTACTCTTTCACATTAAATCTACCAAAAAACCTACTAAAGTGTGGACCACACTGTCTAAGCTCTTTAGAGTGTAGGATGTGATGAGAGGATATGAGAGAGAAAATGAGCTTATCAGATTGAGCCCAGATGACTTTGACACTCTTCATGATTTTTTCACCAAGTTCAAACTTTTGAGATTGTAGATGAAAGCATGTGGAATTGAAAAGAAAGATGAACAACTTGTTATGTTAATACTCTCTAAAATGGGTCCTAAATATTTTTTATTTATGTCCACTTTTCATGCCACTAAGAGTGCTCTTAACACCATATAGAAGATGCCTTCTTTAGATACCTTTATTGCTGACCTGATTTAGGATAAAGATAAGTTGATACAAATGGGCATAGTGAAGTCATCTAAATCTCATGCATTGCTTGCTGAGAAAGATAAGGCTTTTAACAGTATAGAGAGAAAGTAGAGCAAGAGAAATGTGTAGAAGGGTGAAAATATTTCCACCTCTAAATCAAACAATGTGACCTCTTCTTCCAATCATAAGCCTAAGAAATATTAGATCAAATGTGGGCATTTCTCAGGTAAGCATGATGAGAGTAAATGTTTGAAGAAACAAATTGACCACTTTACTAGATTTCTTATTTAGAACAACATAGGTGTTCTAGATTCTGTCAAATCATCTTTATCAACCCATGAATCCACTAAGGCAAATGACTCTAGCAAATAAAAGGCAAAATAGAATAACAAGGGGAAACAAAAGGGCAAAGCCTTAGTTGCAGTTGTGCCTCCAACTCCTCCTACATGGATCATTGACTCTGGTGCTTCACATCACATGGCCTCTTCACATATTGAGTTCAATTATTTAGAACCATGTGACATGTCCTCTATACAACTAGGTGACAACACTTTTAAAAAAGTTCTAGGGAGAGGGTCTATTAAAGTGAGTAGTAAAACATTCAATAATGTTCTAAGTGTGCCCTCACTCTCAACTAATCTCTTATCAGTCTACCAGGTCACTCACCTTGGTCTAGGAATGTGAGTTGAATTCACCTCAGATTCAATGTATATCAGGGAGTTGCATAGTGATACTATTTTGGTTATGGGAGTGGTTGATCATCAGACTCAACTATATAGCATCTCACACTTTTCTCTTGAATCTGCTTCATATTCTTTAGATTCCTCTTTAGACTCACCTATACCTATTAACACTTCTGAGCCTGAGCTTCTTTCTGATATTGACAACTCTTATTCTATAAATGACTACAATAGTGAAGTGGATGCACCTCCACCATCTCCTTGTCACCTTCTAGATATTTAAGAGTTAGTTATTGACACACCTATCTATAGTCTAATTCTAACATTATAGGGTAATAGTCTACTGAGCCAGGACACATCAAACATTGGGCAGTCTATTCCATAGTTATAGAGGATTCTAAATACCTTCTTTGCCTCTACTTATATTGTACCACCTTGGCATAGAATAGTTGGGCCACCTACCTCACAGTATGAGGATCATTCCTTTCATAGGAATTATACCTTGGTTAAAAATCCATTAGGAACTTGGTAGACAAACTCATTATTCTAGAGTAATCCACTCTTCACTGCATCTACTTCTAATTCATAGTAACTTCCAAGCATTCCTCTAGGGGACATCAGCTAGCTAAAGTCAATTATAGATCTTAGTGGGGATTTTTAGCCTTCTTCTCTTCTTTGCTCTATTTTTGGGGAGGATTTTTGTTCCTATGGGTTTTCTCATTTACCCTAGTTTATGGGAGTTTGATTCAAACAATAATTCAGATGACAATTCGGGTGATGGGTCCACCCTAATTGATGGCATAACTTCTGGGAGCCATAACTTTTGCACCGTAGCTCCAATTGACTCACCGTTTAAACTGTTGAAAAGCTAATAATGAGGGGAACATCATGAGATGGTATGGATATTTTATCAATGAAGTTTGGCCCCATAAAACCCAATATAAGTTTCTCAAATTTCAATTTTAATAGTGTAGTCTAAAAATAGTAAGTTTCTGAAAATAGTAATTCCTCAAATTTTGTATTGTTGTAAATCATGGAAGTCAAAACAATTCATCTCCCTAAGATTGGTAACCTTACACATCCTCCCCACACCTTCAAAACATGTATAAATGAAGATGTAACCCAAAATAAAAAATTAGACATCTCTTCTCAGAGATAAGCATATGTTTGGGTCTACAAATTTGATCAATAAAACATCTCTTATTAGAGATATCATTATTTGAATTGTTTTGTTCTTATTTCTTGAATTATCTTTCAACCAAAGCTTTCAAGTTTTGGATCAGTGGTATCAGAGAGGTTTGTCTTTAGAGTGTATTATCTTGAGGATGAGGTCAGATTACAGGAAGCTTGGGTGGAAAATAGAACCAACAAAATATCCACCTATTCGCTCCAAACGACTTCAAATGGCAGACAACATCGAGGCATCTGATCCTTTCAAGGAAATGGTGAATGAAGTCCTCCAATAGCAACAAGATACAACAATTCTCTCAAATTCTCCAAAAAATCTTGATGGGAAATTTTGGCTCCTCATATGCACCCACACATCCTTTCAGTGCCCCAACACCCTTCAAGGTTCAGGTGAATTTTGATATCCCTACATTTGAAGGAAAAATCAATGCTGATGTAGTAAAAAATTGGTTGGATCAATTGTCATCTTATTTTTCTATAGATAAATTCATCGATAAAGAGAAGATTATTTTTGCTCTTCTAAAAGCATCATTGCCTATCAAAAATTGGTGGGAAGTGTACAAAAAGAGATTCAGTGCAGATGATATTGGCCTTGAGATGGAACCTACATGGGATGATTTCATAGATGTTGTAAAGGAAGAATACTACCCCATTAGAGCATATGACGATCTGTATATAGAGTGGCAATAACTTCACCAAGGTAAGGAATAATCTGTTCAAGATTAAACTGACATTTTTCATTCTCTATCTGTGAGATTGGGCATCCAATAAAGTGAGAAACAAAAGGTTCTCAAATATCATGGTGGAATACAATGGTACATATAGGGAGAAATGGAACTCTTCAATTTGGAAACCATCGGTGAGGCATATAAGTTCATAGTGAAGATTGAGTAGAAGCATGGAAGAATAAATATAAAGAATCAGTCTTCAAAATAGAAAAGTGACAAAGAAGGTCAAACATGAGGCTAAAATTGGAAGCAAAAGGAAGGAAAGATTGGGAACTGGTGTGATTATCATAAATATGGAACTCACTCTAAAGAATAATGTTGAGCTATCAAATTATTGATTTCTGAGTCATAATCCTCAACATCTACTACTCTACCTCATCCAGACCCTGCAGTTGAAGAGGCTGAAGAATAAATTGTAGATGCTGATCCTAAAGCCATTATTGCTTCATCACAGACACACGACAAGATGCTAGATGACAAGGAAAGTTTGTCTCACTCTAAGTTATGGGTGAAAGGTAAGCCTCTACATTTCATTCTTGATAGTGGAAGTCAAAAGAATTTAATCTCTACTAATGTTGTGAAAAACTTAAATCTATCCATGAAGCTTCACCTAAAACCATATAGTATTGGATGGTTGAGTCTAGGGAGAAACCTCCGTGTCACCCACCAATGTCTTCTCTCATATGCAATACAACCTTTCCAAGATGAGGTCTTATGTGATGTGGTAAATCTAGATGTTTGTGATGTACTATTTGGTCAGCCATTCATGTATGATTGACATGGTATATATGAATAAATAAATATAAGGATCACCCTCACTCTTGGAACATGATGCTATAGGGTACTAGAAGTACACCTTCTACATCTGTCTCTCTGATTAGTGCCAAGAAATTTGTTCTCATGGCACTCAAGCCATAGGAATCCAAAAGGGTTGATGTTACAGCCCTAACTACACAAACAACACAACAACAAAAGAAAATAGATACCGAGCTGAAGAAGTTCACAACCTTCCATCTACAGACTGATGGTTAGACAGAAATGGTGAACAATCAGGCCCTGCACAGTTCCATAAATCACAGTCCCTTCCAAGTATGCATTGAGAATCAAATTGAAGTACAACTACCATAATTGATGAAAAATCTTGATGCAATGTGGACCATTACTTCTCAAGGAGGGAGGAATGATTTGGACAATAATTTAGATGACAATTCGGGTGATGGGTCCACTCCAATTGATGGCAGAACTTTCGGGAGCCATAACTTTTGCACCGTAGCTCCAATTGACTCACCATTTAAACCGTTGGAAAGATAATAATGAGGGGAACATCATGAGATGGCATGAAACTCTGATAGATGAATTTTTACCCCATAAAACCCAATGGAAGTGTCCCAAATTTTAATTTTAGTAGTGTAGTCTAAAAATAGTAAGTTTCTAAAAATAGTAATTCCTCAAATTCTATATTGTTGTAAATCATGGAAGTCAAACCAATTCATCTCCCTCGAGATTAGTAACATTACACATCCTCCCCACACATTAAAAACATGTATAAATGAAGATGTAACCCGAAATGGAAAATCAGACATCTCTTGTCAGAGATAAGCATATGTTTGGGTCTACAAATTTGATCAATAAAACATCTCTTATCAGAGATAACATTATTTGAATTGTTTTGTTCTTGTTTCTTGAATTATCTTTCAACCAAATCTTGCAAGTTTTGGATTAGATTTTCATTTTACTTGGGTACCTTATCAGGCCTCATTGTTAGGACCTAATTCTTCTACCCACCTAAGCTACACTTTAGGTGGGGTGTCAGTGTAGGATTTTCTCACCTAGTAGTTTTACCTACACATATTTTTAGCTTACTTAGGTTAGTTAATTAAGTAATTAGGGGTATTTTACCTTTAAGTGGGTTATAATTATGATTTAGGGTTTTACCTTTTTGGTGACCTAATCTCACCCTATATGTACTTTATTTTTTCCTAAAGTTGGTTAATGCAAACATTTCTTTTGTGGATTTTTTTTGTTTTTGGATCTCTCATTCTACCTCTATAGGAATTCAACATCATCACATAATCAATATTAATATATTTACAACCCATTTCTCATACTAACCTCTATAAGGGTGATAGCCCATTTCCCTCTCACTAGGTCCAAGCTATCACCCCACCAAAGATTACAGAGAGAAAACTAATCCTCCTTAAAAAAGGTCCCCAATGTAATATACTGATGACTAAGATTAATAATAAGATTTAAGAGTTAAATTAACCCCTTGATGATGATAATATACCTTCACAAGAGGAATTTCCTTGATACATGTCATGGGTGATTTACAATAATAAGTACACCATCTCACATTAGAAATTTAAGCATACCACTCTTAGACTCATTCCAATGCCATTGATGGCAATCCTATTCCATGTAGAATCTTCACTAAAAAGGTACCACCCAATTCTTAGATACTAGTGTTACGAAAATTTTATGGGCATGGAGACCCATACTTACACCTTAAAGTTTATGGGAAAGCCATGGCACATGTTCCTAATATTTTGACTCTACTACAATTATCTCCAAAGTATCTATAGGGTGAGTCAATAAATTGGTTTCATCATGCACTCTCAGAGGTTCACTATATATATGATGAGTTAGAAGCAGTCTTTCTTAGGTAATACATATATAATAAGGGACCTCGAGTTACATATGAGAGGTTGCCTTCACTACACCAAGGTAAGATATAAATAGTAACTAAGTACATTCTAAGATTCAAATCATGTATGCATCAATTAATTTACCAACTGATATATTTAGAGGTATAATACATCTTTGATAGAGACCTCAATTTTCCCTTTTAAGGAGAAATTATTATATGATACATCCAAATCATTATGGCATATATGAAACATAGCTTTAACATTAATGAAAAACTTGGGACTAGTTGAGACACATTCAGAGGTAGATTTGGCTATAGATTTCCCATAGTTGTAGAAATATAATATGGTATAGGAACCTACTCCAATTATGATTAAGAAGGAAGTGGAACATAAATAACCAAGAAAGATACTCAACAAGGGCAAATAACCACTTCACATAACATCTCTTATAGTGAGTAAATCACATGACACCAATAGAGGGGCTATACAATTTTTAAATAGAGATAGGCGTCATGATATCTTACTTACATTATTAGATAAGGATATGATCACACTTCCTTCTACTCATCACCATCTAGCACACTATTTTCATAGGATATAAAATAAACCATATTATATTTTTCATCAAATAAATGGACATTTAGACAATAATTGTTATGTACTTTGAGATTTTATTAACCAATATGTCAATTGAGGCATTATAACATTTACAAAGGGGGCATAGAGATCTTAGTCTCCACACTCTCCTAGATCACACTCCTCTACTACTGAGTTATCTCAAGATGTTCTTTTCAAGGAGACATTGGTTCCTCATTATATGATCTATGTGGTTTCTAGGACACCTACTTATGATATATCTTGTGTACCATAGACTTAGTAGAGATGACAACCAATTCACAAAGATCCACCTATTTATAGCAGTATGGTACAAAAATGGAAAGTAACTCAATCACCAATTATAGTTCAATAACTAATTAAGATATTTGGTAGAGATCACAAAAATTAGAGCATCGTTCAACAACCAATCAAGATATTTGGTAGAGATCATATAAATTAGAGCAAAATTCAATAGATGATTAAGATATTTAGTAGAGATCATAGAAATCATAGCACAATTCAACAACCAATTAAGATATTTGATAGAGATCACATAGATCAGAGCATAATTTTAATATGAAAGTTGATTAGGCTATTTGATAAGAGTCTATACATATAGCTAATATTAGTATACCATAAGTGGTATCAGTTATAAAGTCTATTTCTATGCCAATACAACATAAACAATATGATCACTTGTTCACCATGCTATCAGGGTTCAAATAGTGCATGTCATAGTTATATGATCCACCCTCAGATATCCTACAATACTCTTATAATACCTATACTAACAACTAACATTCCTAATCTAATATGCATATTTACTTAAACATTTATAAACAAATAAATAACTAGTTACAATTACTTGGACACATAACATATTTCTATATAAACATCTAACAATGAATATATTTAAACACATGTAAATACACAATGGCACATTTCAAGATGACAATGTATATGATACCCAGGTTACAACAAAAATCCACACACACACACATGTAACTCAATACATAGTTTTAGTACAATAATAAAAGACACTAAATAATCAAATCTTGGTTACTAGGACCAACCCCCTTACTCTCACTCTCTGATACATCCATTCTAGAGCTAGACACTCCACCATCTCCTCTAGATATAGTATGAGAATGATGTATCCATACTTTATCCAATAACACCACTATCGTAACCAATAAATCTTCATGATCCCATCATAAATGTATATAGTCATTCACTATCTTGTGATCCACTCCACATAAAACATTAGGTACGATCATGGCTCATCTCTATGGCTCTGCATGTGCCTCATGTCTATTAGCAGATGCTTATCTATATGATGTAATATCAATGGATACTTGATCAAATAGGTGGGCATGAGTGATAAAGACATATGTGTCTCTCTCCACTATTCCATCATCCATGATATCATCAGGGATATGCTGTGTTAGTACTCAAAGTGTAGACTCAATGATAGTCTCCCAATACTTGTCATCACCTGGACCTACACATACCAACACAATACATCAGATACCTACCAAGTAAATAAGAAAAAAATAAACTAAGCATACATATATATGATAAAAATATACCCTCAACTACCCTAATTGGATTGACATGTACTACATCCTCCATGATAACCCTACCTCTTATAAATAATGGTGCCCATTTATGCTGCACCCACTATGCTCTATAGGTATCAATCACTCCTACATCATCCACATCTAGTATATCTAGCATTAGATCTCAATATATCAATGAAATCAGAGGTAGATCCATTGCTGATGGTCAAGGCATACTCCTTGGCCTCACTAGAGCTCGAGAACTCCTCACCCAAACCCATGGTGTTGGTGGAACATCTTGATCCACACCAAACTATCATGTCACTCATTCGTAGTAAAATTTATCAAACATATTAATCTAATGGTCATGCAACCAATAGCTCACTCAAACTTGTCTCAGATGAACACCATACTCAAGTCACCCCTCAAATTCCCTTTAGGGTATCCAAATGACATCTTTGGCTATCAACATATCTAACACCTACTGATAACACATTGTGCTCCTCTTAGGAATGCAAACTATATTTGTCCATATCTCTTTAAACATATGTGGGTTAGACCAATCCCATCATGGAAACCCATCTAGTCTAGCTATTTCAATATGCTCATAAGCACAATAGTGCAATAATGTCAAATATCCAATGCCACCTGCACATAACTCTGATGGGGTTGGTTTAGATCAGCAGAAGATTAACATAAAAAATATGGAAACATACACATAGATAATAGAGTCAGGAAATAATTTTGAACACAATATTTAATTTTCTCACTTTGATTAATAAAATAATATAAGAGTTACATATTTATAGGAATATTATTCCTATAATCTCTCCATCATTTTCTCATCCCAAAAATCCCTATGATTATAAAACGCTATATATGATATATTATTGTAACAATATATATAAACAAATATATATTCCTATCTATTATCATAATATTATTATATAACAAATTAACTATTTGATTGATATTTTCCTCTCAGTAAATACCCAAACTTACACAATGTAAAAACTAATCCTAACATTCTCCCCATAGTTTTTACATGGTACAATATATCTCATTTTTTAATTATAGCATACCACCTCCATGTGCTCATGATCTTCTTTGCATACATGTGCCATCACACATCTCTTCCTTCACACTCATCTACAATTGGTTTTATAGGTTCACCAATAACCTTACAAAATGGTTTTCATAGGTTCACCAATAACCTTTCAAAATGGTTTTCTCAGGTACACCACTAACCTTATAAAATGGTTTTCTCAGGTTCACCACTAACCTTAAAAAATGGTTTTCACTGGTTTACCACTAACTACAATGCTTTTTAGATCAACATTCTCCAATGTAAATATACAAAATGGGTTACATGGGAATATCATTCACAAGTGAATAGTTACAATTATTCTTATTTTTCACACGTGCTGAAAACCAAATGTAACTACCACACTACACTGAAAAAATTGAAATCTAAATAATTAAAAATAACACACCACACAAAATGTTACCACATCATTGGTGTGGTCCCATTATTGGTGACTAATGAGAGGTCACTGAAAGACCTCCAACCTCTATTTATCCTCCTTCCTCTAGTATGTTTCTGCTTACTCAGTTGATGAAATCATGAAGTTTAAATGCATGAATTTTTTATTGAGGAGAAATCCCTCCCACAATTTGGATGTCACATACAAGTGATAGTGCACCCATTACAACAAAATATTTGAGTTTGATGACTAACTGACTCAAATCATTTTTTGATAATATAACTAGACTTAGATCAACACTTTGGATTTTAAGATGACTCATTTGATAATAGAAAATGAGACAATCAACTCAAAACTTATTACTTTTAATGATAAACACACACTTATAAAAGATAGACTATAATTAAATCTTATTTCAAAAGAAATAAAACCAAATTTAAAAAAGATAATTCTAAACTCATAAATATGACTCATATTTAACTTTTTGACCTAAATAACATTAAACACATATTTACATACCTAAGCTAATCATATGACTCACATAAGACTCTAATCGTATGATTATGACTTTATAACTAATGACACCTAGAAAAAAACTGACTCACTTTAACATAAATAATATAATTCTAATAAATAACAAAATAATCACCACATTACTAATAACTAAAAACTTAAAACCTATTTTATAAAATATCAAACTTGATAGCATCAAATTCATACCAATTGGTTTTGTGGGAATACACATTGAGAGAGGGATAATATGGTTGGTATATTTAAAATATGCTCAATGGGAATCCACATGGTATGTTGAACATAAAACCATGACTTCTCAACACTAGAATATTCTTTAGAATTTTCTTCAAAATTTTTATGTCCACATTTGCATGAGGTACGAGCACGATGATGAAAGGATATATAGTCCTAAACAATGTGTAGTCTGAGGTGGATGTATTGTAGTGGCATAAATCAAATTAAAAATGGAGGGATTGAGAATGCATGTAGAAAACTTGCACAAGGAGGATCATGATCTACTGGATAAACCAATGAGTCGATGCTAAGTCATTGTGAACGAACTGTGTTGATTAATTATTGAGTTTGTTCACTGAACTAGGCATACTGAAGGGTCTAACTAGTAGATTTGTGGTAACCAATCAATGCAAAATGACACCAATCCTAAAATGAGATCTGTAAAAACTATCAAGTTGGCATCCAGGTTGATCACTTTGATAGAGATGGATAGCTCAAATGATGATGGAGAATGGAGTAGTGGTGTTTTCTAGTCTATGAACTCAATGTTTGAATATATTTACTTGTAAAATTAATTTTTTAATAAACTAAAGACAAATATTTCATTTAATACACTCATAATATACATATCTTGTTAAAACAACAATATTCCATCAAAAAGAGTGAAGTATAAAACAACAGCTCTTATTTTTATTTTAATCCTCCATCACAGAGTTTGAGCACTACTTTGATACCAGATGATGGGGATGGCTTAGATTAGTAGAATATTAACATGGAAAATATGGAAACATACACAGAGATAATAGAGTTGGGAAATAATTTTGAACATAATATTTAATATTCTCACTCTAATTAATAAAATAATATGGGAGTTACATATTTATAGGAATATGATTCCTATAATATCTCCATTATTTTCTCATCCCAAAAATCCCTATGATTATGAAACACTATATATGATATATTGTTGTAACAATATATCTAAACAAATATATATTCCTATCTATTATCATAATATTATTATATAGCAATATTATGATAACTAACAAATTAACTATCCAATTGATATTTACCTCTCGATAAATACCCAAACTTACATAATATAAAAGCAAATCCTAAAAAACTCGAGTGAAATAATATAAGTGGGATAACATAGTGCAACCCACAAGTATATAGTCTCATACTCCTTTATATCCTGAACTATACCATGCATCATGTATGAGATAAATAGCCCACTCCCAACCAAGTAATGAAAAAATCTTATAACATTGCCAAAAACTTTTGTAATCATAGAACATTGGTTGTGATAATCAAAGACAATAATACATCACTACTACTCCCTTCTTGATGAGTCATTGTGGGCATTGCTGCAAAGTGCCTCATAGATTTATCTATAGTAGGGTCTCCATCACCTTCTATAACACTTCCCTCTAATCAATGATGGTTAATATTAGGATCCTATACACATCCTCTAGCATCACATTAATCTCCCAATTAGGTAACCAAAATGTACATGTATCAACATTCCACCACTCACACAATGCCATCATCATAAGCCTATCCCAAGACATCAGAGCCAATGATGCCATGTGACCCAAACCTTCTCTATTGACTACCACCCTCTCATCATATATCAAGGGTAATCCCCATAAACACTCCATCATATAACCACTCAATAACTCCCTCATATGCACATCCACCTATAACATACAACTAAATATTGCATTAACTTTAATAATAATAGATAAATATGTAAAAAAAGTCATTAAACAAAAATTAAAAGCAAAAATGGTAAATTTGGCTTAGTGGACACTAGAATTGCATCTTGGAAAGTAGTAATGGAAAGTAATTCCATGCTCAAGAAAATATCACCATATTCCAAAACAAGGCCTTAAACTACCAAAATTTCACCAAATGTTATGATCCACAGTTATAAGAATTGAAATATGCATAATAGAATTTAGATCAACATAACACAATAGAGATTGGTAGGCCAAGATGCCAAAATATTCAATATATGTACAAATGTAATAATACCCGTAAGGTAGAGAAATACCATATAATACACCCTTAGGAAGGAATAACTCCATAATGTCACTTCTAGGGGACAACCTCCAATATCCTTCTACCAAATATAAGACTCAACACTTACTTGACTCCTTTACAATGATATCCACCTCCTCTATATATACATGTTTATAACTAACAATGGATGGGTAAAATCCTAATCCCAACATAGGCTAGCCATTAACCAATGCACTAATTCCATAAGTTACTCATTTATTCTAATATATTAGACACATATAACTAACTAAGGGGGATGTGTGCCACATGTTGACATCTCCATCAACCCATATACATTAATATATCATATCCCTAGGTACATATCATTCCTTCCCTCCTTGACATGTTTCATCTTTGAAACATAAGAAGCTAAATAATGAGTATGCTTCAAATGATTGTATATTTGTCTCCTAGATCGATCATCTAACCATCCATATGTGATCTTTTTAGGCAATAACTCTCCAACATTATTTCCAAATTCCATCATGCCACTCTGATTCCATTCATGATCATAACTATACCACCTTGATGTCCATACATAATTTTTACTCCTTTGATGCCCTATACTATATTCTACTTCATTACTTTGATTCCATGCATGACCATAGTAGTTATTCTACCATAAATAATCATAGTGATTTTCCCACTAATTACATGTTCCATATGTTGTTGCATTACTATGATTCCATACCTGACCATAGCAGTTTTTTTTTCTTCCATGCATAGCCATGGTGATTACTCAATTGATTCCTTGTGCAACCATAGTCATTGATACTCTAATTTCCTATATATCCAAAGTGATTATTGTTATTACACTCCCTCACATGACTCCATGATTTTTTCCTCTCATGATGATGTTGGTATCTATATAGCTCAACTTATTTTGATACTTTGACCTTATCAACCTTTTCTTCTACCTCTTCCACCTTTTGCTTTAGTGGTTCTTTGGTCTCTTGCATAGATGAAGTGTTATTCTTTGTTTTTACTATTTTTCATTTATGTCTTCATCTAAATCTTCCATATACTATTCTTCACCTAATTCAATCTCATCTTCATGATCTACCTTGATTTTTCTTTGTGCCTTTCTAACTATGACATCTTGTAAAGTGACCTTTTTTTCCTATACCAAAACTTCATGAACTTATTTTGAACATTAATATTGATTATTTTCAAAGTCTCTAACCATGCATAATAATTAAACATATTCACATCATCCATATCCAAAGCATAAAAATATGAATGTAAAACATATTTATTCTTAGTGAGCTTCAAATATTTAAAAACTTGAGTATTATGACCATCTATTTGAGCCTCCTTGATATTTATTACTTGAACATGTAGATGTTGAGGCAAATCCATGTTGATTAAGTTATACTTACTACTAGGGTTTATGGATATAATGACCTTATTCCATTGAATGTATCTAAGAAACTAAAAAAATGACTCTAATTTCTTTGGAGCTAAAATATTTAAACCCTTATGTTCCAATCCTTCTTCTTCCTCTTTGAGATCCTCTACCTCTCCTTTTGCACCATCTATAGCCTCATCATCATCATCATCATCATCATCATCATCATCATCATCATCATCATCATCATCATCATCATCATTATTATGATCTATTTATTCTTCTTCTTCATCACCTGTATGCTCTTCCTAATTTCCCTCATTTTATTCCACTATTTCTTCTTCTTCATCACCTATATCATCATTATTTTCTCCCTCTTCTTCATTCTCTTTTTTATACACCATTGATCTAGGAAAACCTATTCCATTTTTCCCCATGAATAATACCATCGTGTGAAGCTCAACTATTTAAACCAATGTTGTGTAGGCCTAGACGAAGAAAGATACAAATTTGTTTGCCATGAAATTTCATTAAAATATCTCTCCTTAAAAAAGAGCCACCATTCTTTAGCATCAGTATCTTCCTTCCCTAAAATTCCTTAAACTTCATTATTCACACAAATTAGGGTTAATGAAAAAAACCCTACAATCTCAATAAATCATGCAAAATGTATCCAAAAAATACAAAATTTTGATTGTGTCTCCTCTGTAATATATTATAACTTTAATAAATCTTTGGTGGAAAATTCTATTTTTTTTGGCATGTAGAGTGAATCTATTAAAAATCCTAAAACTAAAATAAATCACTCAAAATTTTCCAAAAAATTCTAAAATTTTGAATGTAGCTCTCTTATATTTTGATAAAGTGTCATTACAATTTTCATAGAAAAATTCCTTAAATTTTGGTAGATATGATGAAATTATTAAAAACAATAAGTCCCTAAAAACCAATCATAAAACCTTGAGTTTTTTACTATGACTTGTTTAAAATATTCTCCATCTCTAGTAAAAAAATTTCACAAAATTTCATAACTAATTTTTATTATATTAACTATTCTACAAAACTAGGGTTTCATCCCACACAAATTGCCCAAATCAAAGATCTGACACCACTTATTATGATCCATACTTATAATAATTAAAATATACAAGTTATAATGTAGATCAATAACACAATACATATTGGTATGCCAAAATGCCCAAATATTCAATATATGCAGAAATAAAATAATACCCTTAAGGTAGAGCAACACCATACAATACTCCTTTAGGAAGGAATAACTCCACAATGTCACTTTGAGGGGATAACCTCCAATATACTTATACTGAATAGAAGACTCAAAACTTACTTGCATCATTTTTAATGATATCCACCTCCTTTATATATACCTCTTTATAACTAAAAATAGAGGGGTAACCTCCTAATCTAATGTAGGCCGACCATTACCTAATGCACGAATTCCACAAGGCACTCATTTATCCTAATATATTGACTTCATATAAATAATTAAAAGGGATGTGTGTTATATCTTAGAATCTCCATCAACCCATATACATTAATATATCATATCCCTAGGTACATAGCAAAAAAAATGATAAAAAATTCATTAAATATACCAAAAACATGGAAAACAATAGATTCCTTACCAAGGTAACCTGCTCCCTAGCCTAGATAAGCGTCTCCACCTCCTCATATTAGTTCAAACTCGCTCTTCATCTCCTCAACATGTTTCTAATATTAGGACAAATAATCTCTATCAACTCAATTGATTCAAATGATTTTTTAAACTAATCAACCAAACTATTTAAGCCACGTTTTAAAAATGTCACCTACCTAAGTTTGACCTTGCATGCTAATTTTGCCAACTAATATCAATTTTTTTCAAACACAATATATCAAGAACTATAGCTCTAATTTATGATCCATTTATTATACATGGTACTTGATCATGATATCCCTCACCCTGTACTAGTTATACTACTATCCTAATCAATTCTACTCCAAAAAAATGACAAAACCTATATTTCCTTAACAAGCTCAAATAAACCAAAGGTTTATTCTACTCTAAATTTAAAAACAACTCTATTATAATTGATAAATTAACAAACTTAAAACATCATTACCAACACTAACTACTACTAACATACTGATCGATATCACTTTTGGCTAGACACCCTTACCATAGTTTTATTTGTTTCACCAAAAGGGGGACATATATACACTATTTACATAGACATATAGATTAGTTCAAACATAAATTTACATAGACATGCATAGTGGCTTAGATATATAGATAGGCTTAGATATTTAGATACACATCTTGATTCAAATTTCTAGAGTTTCATGATCTTGTCATATATTAGTTTGGATACACCGTTACATTACTTATATAACAAGTTTAGGGTCATGATGCATGGCACATATCCTCAATCCCACAAGGTTCCACTAGATTGTATAGATGGAATGGCAAGTTATTCTATTCTATATGTTTATATTACTAGTTTACACTTAGATTTCCACTATGATGTCACCAAGATTTCACTAGTTTGGGTCACATGGCTGTCTGTAGTGGTTGATACATAGTTTTTCACCATACCTAAATTATGTAGGTTGAGCAACTATTTTTACCTCTAGTTATGAATTACATACTCATATTCAGTCCATATACCATAGTGAGGTAAAATAGGCCTTATTTCCACACATTTATAGATTACATTCTTAGATTTAGTCTAGATATTAGAGTTGGGGAAAACATGCCTTATTTCCCCATATTTAAAGATTACATTCTCATATTCAGTTCAATTATTAGGGTCAGGGCAAAATAGGGTTTTATTCCTCACAATTCATTTCACTACTTAGATTTAGTACATGGGGCACCCACATTGTGGATTTCCTATTCACATACATCATTATATGTCCTATCCACTTCTATGGCTAAGAAGTGGGCTAGGTCCAAAATACATTTGCACAAGTAAGTATAGGTACACATTTCTCTTTTTATTTTACTCTAATACTCTCATTTCATTGAATTAATAGAATAAAATGGGGGCAAATATACACACCCTAATTTGATCAAGTAACCAAAATTACTATGTATTTTATTTCTCTTTCACATAAGGTCTTATTAATGGATGTGACTTTTATTTGCATGGTCATGTTAGGTCTTTTGGTCTTTTTTATATCTTATTTTCCCTTTATTTTGCACCCCTAATGGTCATGTGTCATCCCTGCCAGTCATCAGGACCCCTAACTTGTTTTGCCCTATCTTTACTTAGTTTTGTGACATCAAGGCATTAACACCATAAGTGGACACTAGCACCATAATGTTTGTGTCTAACTTTGGCACTATGATCAAATAATCATTTGCTCATCGTGTTTTGGGTCCTAACCCTTCCTTGAGCCTTCTCTTATAATTTTATCTCTCATTTGCATCTTGTTGGCTAGTAAACAAGGGTATTACATTCAAATCAAAGTTATTTATATATAAAGATCCTCACAAGGAATTTTACATCTAACACTTATTATACTGGCACATAATTACATAAAATTAGTCGATAGTACAATTCAACATACTGCATACTACTCAGCTATCACACCTAGATTTGCATGCTTAATCAAATAAGGGCCTAAGCTAAAATTATTATAGCATACTATGCATATTGATTGTACATGTTACCTAAGGGAGAATTACATGTGATTTGAGACCTTATCATTAGGGTTAACATAGGTAGTGGCTAGAATAATAAGGTTGTTATTCTATATGATCATAATATCACACAACCTAATTTTTCCCTTTCTGTTACATTTAATCTTATTGTTGTTTCATGTGTCTATGTGTTCATTATGTTTTTGGAGAAGAATTAGTCAAAATAGGTCACATATAGAGAAATAGGGTTTGTATCGCATAGGAATAGACTTGACATTTAACACCAGGCATCACTACTCCCATAAGTATAGATTAGTCCTATACACAAAGGACATTATCACCAAAAGTAGACACTAGCACCATAATACTACTATTTAACAGGGTATGACTGTTATTATCCTAGGAGGGTTTTTGACACCTATATCCTATTTATGACACTTAGACTAGCTCTTGTACTAATTTTTAGCTTTCTAGATCCTTCATCTCAGGTAATTTCTAGCTAAGTACTTATGTCATTCATTACTATTTTTGGAAACATCAAATTATGTTAATTCATGCATAAATAACTGGTTATATTCATTACATATTCTATACCATGATTTACTATACTCATCCCTTTAACAACCTAGGATTTACATGTACTAAGTCTTAATAGTTAAAATAATATCATGTAATGATTGATATCAAATAGACAAACACACGATCTCACAAAACTTAAGTGTCAAACCCAATCTTACCACATACATACTAAATCATCAAGCAATTACGTTGGGTCCCCAATTTTGTATAAGTATACAATTCCCATCTTAGATGGGGTTTTTGTAAATATCACATGGCTCAAAAAAAATTTAGAAGCAAGGCTTCAGGTAAAAGAGCTTTAGTGATAATAATTGGCTAATAATGTGTTAGTAATAAAAGACCACACATAATGCATCAAAGCATTTGAGGATGTGGAGGCTATGGAAAATGAAACAAGTGTTCACCACTAGGATATAAATTCAAATCTTATAGCACTTTGAGAATAGGTTATAAAATAAGTCTCCTTGATTTAAAATGTTTATAAGGATGATTCCACACCCCTTGAGTGTTTGGTCATTCAGGAAGGTGATTGGCTCAAATAACATAAGGAGATGAAAAAATCAAGGAGCTGGTAGAGGAAATCATGTCCTAGCTACAAAATTCCTTAAACCATTGGGAGGGAATTAAAAATAAAATTGAGCAGATGGGGCCTAATTTTTTGAAGGGACATGAGAATGATGCATAATCTAGGGTAGACTATTGACTTAGTGTGGGATGATGTTAGCACTCCAATTTTGGATAAGCACTTTTTGGTAATAAATGGTGTGGAGAGACATGATACAAAAAACCTTGGTATGAAATACCATGACATGAGAGTCCATAGAATAGAAGGAACAAGTCCTATGGAATAAATACACATTTTAAATGGAGAACCTGAGAATGAAAGACTTATAGATTAGCAAAAGACTTGGGGAGAGCACATAAAGAGGAAAAAGTTATAGAGTGGTTCATAGAGATGGAAGGAAGATTAAGTTAAGCATGAATCTATCATCAACCCATGAGAGGATAGGCACTCAGAGATGAGGATCCAACATCGAGAGACAATATATGGTTAGATCGACCTAGGTCCATAAGAACTTAATATAAATGGCTTCCATGACTCAAATCTATTGATGATCATTGGTGGGTCATCCTAATTGTAATTACTTATATAATTTATTGGTTGGGGAAAACCAAGTATGAATACCCCCATATTGTAATTTATATTGTTGTTGTTCAGTTGGATGTTATTAATGAGTTTATACGAGTTGGTTAACATTATAAATATAAATCATTGTACTCTTTAATATCACTTATGAATATGATGAAATAATCTTGTGCTGATATAATACTATTGTTCAGTTATCTATGGAGTTGATGTTATCTATTATCATTTATGCCATCTTTTTCTTTTGATAATTGAGTAATGAACAAGTGAGATAAATTAGATATAGGACAAAAAATGAGTTTAGTATAAGTATGTGTTTGATCCCTTGTTTAGAAAGTTATAAAAACACACCCTCATGCAAAAAAATTAGTGAGAACTGGTCCCAAGCTGCATGCTTTAGGTGAGCATGTGAGAACTTGTTCTTGTATGAAATGCCAACACGCTTGCATGTTAAATTGTTATTCACTTATGTGTGAACCTATGGAAAGGCATATTTGTTTAAATGGAAATATTCCTGACAAATCAATAATTCACATCCTTTATATTTGCACAAAACTTAATACATGTTTTAAAAGGGTATTATTAGATGAACATGACCAATAATAATTTCCAAATTAAATCATTATTAGGTCCAAATACAAAATAAGGTTTAGTGAATAATACTTGATCAATTTGATAATTTATATTTAATAACAACCAAATTTAAGTATGTTAGTAAACTAATTTTATTATTTAATTTGTTAACTTGATACCTATGTTTTCTCTTCCCCACCAAAAGGGATTAAAAATTAGTTCATTTATATAACACTCAAAAGAGGCATCCAACATGACTAATCAAGTTAGTGTAGATTTCTAAAGTAAATAATTACCATTAAATTATTATAGCTATATGTTATAACTTAACATTGATCAATTTGATAATTTATATTTAATAACAACCAAATTTAAGTATGTTAGTAAACTAAGTTTATTATTTAATTTGTTAACTTGATACCTATGTTTTCTCTTCCCCACCAAAAGGGATTAAACATTAGTTTATTTATATAACACTCAAAAGAGGCATCCAACATGACTAATCAAGTTAGTGTATATTTCTAAAGTAAATAATTACCATTAAATTATTATAGCTATATGTTATAACTTAACATTTTTCAAATGTACATCAATGGGATGTTCTAGCTCAACTAGTGTTTACTACACTAATAGGTTAACTAGGGTAACCTCGCTCTTACCTCATTTATAATTGCATCATATATGTGTTGTATTAACATTATATGTCTGTTGGATATGTTATTTTTTGAATAATTTTGCCTAGGACTTGGAAACAAGTCATATTTTAGCATTGCATAATATTAACATCACCACACTAGTTTTACACAATCATAACATTGATCTAGGTCTTTCTAGTTTAAACTGCCATTCCAAAGATCTTTTTTTTTTCCTTGGAAAAAATGTGTAGCTTCATATTAAAAATAAATGAAATTACAATATATAGTTGAAACAACAATCTAGAGGGAAAAAATCATAAGAAAACATCCATCCCCCAGGGGAGAAGGAAAACCACGAATGGAGCAGGCCAAACACAAAGAGCACAAAAGTCCTATAAAAGAAAGAACCATAAAGAAAGTCCAGGCAAAGATATAAATAAGAGGAGATAACCACCCACAATATTAACACTATACCCATAGTTGAAGTGAACACCAAAGAGTTAGAGTCCATCCATAGGGAGAGGCTCAAACTATGAGAACATCAATGGGGGAGCCCAAGAAGGAAAGTAAAAGACCCATATATAGCATGCCCCAACAATAGTAAATAAGAAAGGGGAACTCACAAGAAAGAGAAAAGACAAACAAGTAGAGAATTAGTTGAAGAAAACATTGTGGTCTTCATCCTCTAGAACTACTAGTGAACGTGTTTGTGTGCAAACATTTTTGATGTACTCATTAATGACCCAATCATCAAGTACCAATCATAATATAGATTTGGAGAGAGAATCAACTTCACCATGTAATTCCCTATAGACATGTTTGAAAGTAATATCCTTAAAAGTTAGAGACAACTTATATGTAGAGTTAAAAATATGGAGTAAGCTAAGATTTCCAAGTTTGGAATTTCCTTTCAACTAGTTGAGAAAAATCAAAGAGTCCCCAAAAATTTGTAGTAAAAATACACTATTCTTCTTGGTGAGTCTAAGGAAAATATTTAGAGCTAATAGCTCAACAAAATTATTAGTGCCTAAGCCTAGAATAGCCTTAAAATGGTAGTAATGCTTATTGTTTAGAAATAAGATACCACCCCCACCACAAACTGTTGGTGTGCCTTGACAAGCACCATTAAAGTATCCCCAAGCATTAGAGTAATCCATTAGAGGATGGATAAGACAACGTTGTTTTTTTTATTTTTGGTAATTTCTTGAAATGCCCAATTATGAGCTGAATCTGAGAGACATTGAAATGTATGAATGAAATTGCCTTGAAATATAGAGGCATCATTCCAAATATCTTACCTCATGTTATAGTTTAGTTTCTAGTTGTTTGAAATACATCCACAGTGGATAAGATTTCAATACTTATATCAAGGCCCTCAAATAAATGACAAATAATCTTAGTATTTTGATGATCTATTAACCTTCTCACAGGTATAGTACTAAGTCATAGTCTTTCTAAAGACTCTACACTTATGAATAAAATAAGGGACTATAACATTTTATTACTACCAACTATATTATAATTAGGTATTTAATGTTAGCCATGTTTAACCTCATAACTTAAAATTTACTATTTATTGAAGCATCTTAGTACCTATCATCTCACATTGTATAGTTTTGTTAACACCTAACAATTGCCACCACTTTATAAAATCCTAAATTTTAGGCTTTCAGTGAATCTTATGAATGTAACCATCAACTACTTACTAGTTACTACACCAATCACTTAAGGGGAAAATGTGTAATAAATCTAGAAATATAATAATATAACATTAAAATGGAAATAAAAGGACAATAAGAAGAACTTTTAGAGGAATTATATCAAATTTTATGGGAAAATAGAACACAAGAGGTCATATTATGAAAATATGAAATTGGAGGCTCTTGCATTCTTAGGATTAATTAAATTTGGTCAAATAAAAGTTGTAAAATTGTCACAAGAAATAGAATCCTTAAGGGAATTTAATTTTATAGTATTATAATTAGATATGAATGGGTTACAGTTATGATGTGTGTTAGGAGTGACAAATATAATATCTCAAATATCAAATTTCATAATGCTATAGATGAAGAAATTAAGTGAGCTAACTCATTAAAAAGTATGAAGGAAGGTGTGCATTTACATTATTTATGAGAGTCTCATTTAAACATTAGATTCATTCAATTTGATTATCAAAAACATTGTTAAGTATTTACAAGAACTTGTGCTTTGGGATTCAACTGAATTCATAAAAGATAATTCCTTTGCCAGATTATACATGAATTTGGTATTATAAATGAAGGTGATGAGATAAAATGTGATGAATATTTAACAACAATGATAGATAATAGTAATGTCATGATATTAAAAATTAAATTTCATTTCCTTGAGCTCATGATGGCTATATGTGAGATGATTAGTTCTATTACAACATAACCTATTGGTGACCTAACTATTTAGAAGATAAAAAATTCCATTATGCAAATTTTATAAGCCCCATTAATTTATCCATTTTCATGAATCTGTAAAATAAAATCAATCGTGTTGTAAAAACTAATGCTTGTGCTAAAAAAATATGTTTTCAAGGTGTATTTTTTTTAACTTACATTAAAATTATATTGGATTCGATATATGATCTATTTAAAATAAAAAACATTATATAAAAATAAGGAGATTGATTTTGATGAGCTTATCATCAAAACAAAAACAAGAAGTAAATATCGGCTTACTAAATGTAAGACCAGTTGTGTTGGACTGAAATAAAGAAATTATGATATTCAATTATGTCATGCTCTAATTATAAATTCTACGTGGCCTCTAATTTAAGGGTTTATGTGTTTTATTCAATTAGTTAATTGAATACATCAACAATGAAGGAGAAATGAGCTCAAACAACAAATATTTTCAAAATGAAATTTTTTCATACAACCCTCAAAGTATAATTAGTCATCCATCAAATACAGTCATATATTCATTTATTACATAAATTTCACTTGTGTGGTAGATGGGATTGTTATTATGGAAACTTTTATAAATCATCATCTGTATTATTGTTCCAATATGTGTGAATTATTGCATATGAATCCCTCATCTCTACTTCACTAATTACAACTATGTATTTAGATGCATTTCCCATAACTCTAAGTTGCATCCATTGGAGTATTAGTATTTTGGCATTGGCATTGCATGATTAAGTGTTGAATTTTTGTCTCTTCCTATAAATGGTGTCTTAAATCTAATAATGGTTTTTTATTTATCATTCCCTCTCCCTACTTTGGAATGTGTCTTACTTCCTTGATATCAAAATTTTCAATGGTTTTCAATAAATAAAATTAGCCTTCATTATGATGTTAGGTTAGAATTAAATGGTTTATGTTGGAAAGCAAAGAGGTTTAGTTGCATTAAAATGAATCCCATGTGATAATTTAATACTAATTTTACTAATTGAAAGATATATGTTTGAAAATAATTTCCTCTTGAGGTAAAACTCATGAGCTTATTTAATGTTGTTTTATCCATCTAGCACCACCTTTCAAAAGCTAGGATAGTATGCGGTCAACTAAGGGGTTAAGATGTTTAAATGTAGTAGAAGTGTTCAAATAATAATAATTTATATTTCCATCACTTTAATTATAATCATGTGCTATTGTTTAAGTCTTTTTAGAAAGGGTTATGGGAGAATAACCTAATCAAATAAGGAGAAGACAATTTTAATAATGAGTTTAGCCCATAATTGCACTATTTTGATAAATATAAATCACACTCAATATTATATTGATATTATCCTAATATTGTTTTAGATAGATATGAAGCTTTTAACTAGAGCAACAACTGATTACATCAGCAACCACAACTGAACAATACTAACACTATCACCACAATTGGTGAATACCAACAATTCTACCACAATCGGTGAGTACCACTAATATGACCATAACCGACCTTCCAATAACTCCAAGATTTGAACCTAGGTGGTGCATATAATAATCAAGTTGATTTACCAATGCACCCCCATCTCATCAGTGGTATTTTCCTAATATTATATTTGAAAAATATATTGGCTATTATATATCCATTATAAAAACAAACCAACTTCCTATTAAATAGGAAGCCATGATAAGAAATAACCTAATAATAGTCACGCATATAAAAAACTAACCAATAACCTATATATGTAATAAATAATAACCATATTAACCATATGGAAAATAATTATAATTACAAAAAAATAAATATTATTTAACATATGGTAAATAACCTAAAAACTAATTTACCCAATGTAAATACTATTCCCAAAAAGTAGACCAATTAACCAATTTAGATTCACAATATTTTGATATAGTGTTGAAATATTTAAATATGCTAAATGTAAAAAGTATAATTATAAAAAATAGTTTGAATGCTTAAAAATGAATAAGGAATAATAATTAGCTTGTTTAACAATGCACAAGTAGATTTAGAAGTCCAGGTGCAAAGATAGTCAGGATGATGCTTAACTATGATTCATCAAATTTTAGAAATCATCTCTCTACCAGCTTGGACACTACCTTAATAGGGACATTCACGCTAAAGCTCCTATCCAAAAAAAAATATATTTCTTATATGAAATATAGTTCCTTTTCTATAAATTGCACATATGCATGTTAGGGTTCTCTACTACCTTGTAAATTATTTTTTTAGATAGTGAACATAGGTTCTAAATATTAGTATGTAGCTCAAAACCCTAGGTCCTTTTATTAGGCTATACCACCTTGAAAAATAGGGGTTAGTGGGTTCAAGTGAATTTGAGATGGCCTCAAAGACCCCTCTATTAGTGAGCATTTGCATACATAGCCAATATTCTAAAGAGGGCCTTAGATTGATGTAGTTTTCCCTCTTATGTAGGCATGCGTATGAATAATTATAAAATATGCTATATCCAAGTGCATTTAATGATCTATCTTGTAACTTGAAAAATATTTCTCAAGGATTTTTATTTGAATAACAGACCTATAAAAATATTACTCTTATGATTAATTTATAAATATGAAAGAATATGGTAGTTTCATAAGCTTGAGACATGCTTTTACTTAGTATAAGATAGATGTGTGTTTGATTTGTAATTGGTGATAATGAATGGTATTTGACTTATATTTATATCATACCTTTTTAAATAATCTAACAAGAGGGTTAAAATAATAATATGGGTCAACCCATATATCAAAATATTTAAAAATTTGATCATTTATATGGTTTGGACATTAGTATCAAGGCTAATTTATTAATTTGGATGGTATTTTCAGGGAAAATATGAAGTTTATGAATATTTATATCTATTAAATTAGGATATTAATTAGGTTTTAAGAAAAATATGGGATGCAGATTATCTGGGTATTTGGAACATTAGGGTCAAACTATAAGATAAACATTTAGGCATAGTGAGATGGAGAACATGAGCCTTATGGCAGTGAAAAAGTCCTAAACTAAAGGGTTAAGCCATGAGTGGTATTTAGTAAGTGTACATGACTAGTTTATCATATAAAATCTAGATTTAGCATCTACATTTGACCCCCCCCCTCGAATCTAGTAATGCATAAGGATGAAATTACTAAGTTAAAGAAAAGAAATATGTACCATGGTGTGTACAACACACCCTAATTTGAATTTAGCCCAATTTAAATTTGAAGTTTGTATATTACCTACAACCAAAATCATGTTAAAATGTAATTATTACGTATAATATAAAAATTGAATAATTGAAATGATTAAAATAAAAAAGAGCAAGGAAGGAGTTTACATGTATGTCGATATAACCATTTCACCCTTGGTAGTTTAATTTGGTAATGATGATCCCTTATTTAATCATTGGAGAAAGAGGTTCACAACAGAACCTTGGAGATTTGAATAGAATAATTTTAGGTTGATCATACCCCCATTCCAGTGAAAAGGTGAGTTATGACAAGGCCATCAAGATTACTAAATATCAATTACACAACTCAAGTGTATACATAATATAACCAATCTTTCCTAGGTCAAATGGTATAACCATCTAAACTTTCAATATGGAAGTAGTGCCAAAGCCATCAAGTGCATTGAATCTTGATCATACTACTCTAGGGAGGCATCTATTGTAGATAGATAAAAGCTCAATTTGTGCATCTTGGTAAGGTTAGTGTATAAATGTGTATATAATCTGAATATGAATCTATGATCTTTGTTCATTTACATGACATATGGACATTTAATGTGTCTCAAGATAAAACATATATTAAAATATAACCTTTGCTCTATCAAGTATATATAATATCTATCATAGATTTTATTTATTTTTATCTCAAATCTATAATATCGGTGCCAAATACACAAGCTTATAATCCAAGTGTATATCTAATTCATGTAAACTATATCAATTTTTATAAAATTTTCCAACTATGCGTGTGTGGACTCATGTCTCTATGACATGCCCCCCTTATATAGGTGATGAGAATGCAACATAATAGTCATCTTATCTCAAAAGGATAAGATAACCATGCTATATATGTATCAATAATGTAGTAAATAAGCATATAGTGGTATCATGTCTAAGTATATGTATCAATTAAGATCATAGTATCCAAACATAAAAAGCACAAAGACGCGCAATATGAATCATGGGAACTTCTAGGAGTAATAAGTACAAGGTCAACTAAAAATAAAACACACACACAAGAGCACTCAATATCTTGCAAAAAGGGTCGAATGAGACCACAAACAAGGGGAATATTTAAATTTTGAACACTCAAAAGGAGGACATGTTCAAATGTATTCACACATAAGAGAACATTTAATGGCATGACACTAGGACCAACAAATAATGAATATTTCTAAATTATCCATAGTCCAAATAAGATAGAAAGTAATAAGTACACTCAAGTAAGTCATGTGATAAGATGAATAATTGTAGTATAAATAACTATCATAAGCATATTATTTTAACCTTTTAGGAAATAATGAATATAAATCCTATGTTTTTCAAATATATGAGTAAACTAAATCATGGAAATAATATGCAATAAATATAACCACTAATTTGTTACAAAATTGACTAGCTTTGACTTTTTAAAAAATAGTGTAAGTAATGTCTTATCTAAAAAACACTTGATATAGATGATATGAGTGATGGAAACTAGTATCCATGTTTTAAACTAGATCCATGTGTCAAAAAATCTCCTAAATAATAGTACCACAATTGGGCAGGAGTGACATTATTGACAAAGTGGTGGTAGTGTCCTAATATTGGTGGTAGTTCCTCTACGTAAGATATTCTTGGACATCTAGGTAGACCTGTGTTTAGATCTCTGGGGTCTATTTTCATGAGAACAAGTTTTGGAACCCTATATTTTACCTATATAATTGATTTATTATGCAAACCCTAATCTTCCATACAACTAGGGCATGAGCTAAAAAGTGTATTCATTACTAAGGTAGGATGAACATCCTTAACACCCTGCTATGAAGAGAGTTGCCTACATACCAATAATCTAAGGAGGGATCAATCATAATGTAGTTATCCTCACCTAAGTGATGGTGTAAGTGTAAGTGATGCTAATATGATAGTGGTCTTGAGTTCCTTGAATGTGCTTGATACTAAAAATCTATAAAATCTAAGCTTAGGGCTGCTATAAATGGTAATATGCAAAAGTAGGGTAGAATAGGGATTGATAACCTTAATTATGTTCAAATTTTTCTATGTTTGAATATGTATTTTGAATTTGATTTCACTCTGGTGGTTATAAGGTTAAAAATCATGTATATATATACATTATTATGTTGCTTGTGTAGATGATAAAATATGTCTAGGCCAACCTTAAGAAGTTCTAGTTTTGAAAAGATATCCATTTTGGGAAAGATAGGGAAAATGACATTAATGCCATTTTGGGGACACTAGCACCATGTGGTACAGGTGTTAGTGTCTAGTTGGAAGAAAACTAGGAACATAGGGCTAGGATTGGGAAATGAGGGTATGAAACTACTTTGGGGCTAACTAAGGATGCTTTTGGCCTATATGAAGGTTGGATAAGTGTGATAATAGGCTCTAGGATAGGTCTAGGGCTAAGCTAGGGATAGGTAATCTCAAATAACACTCTTATCACTCAAATATCACTTTTAGGTGATTGCATTGACACCCCCCTTTATTATAGAAATGAAACAAAGTGAAATGACTAGGATAAAGGAAAAATAAGCGTACCTGGACTTACCTAGGAGGTAAAACCTATGAATTTGGATCTGAGTATGTGAAGCATTCTCTAATGCAGTCTTACAAATGAAATGTGCATATATCATTCCTTAAGAGATATCAAAATCAAAATACTAAACTAAGTAAAGAAGTAAAATTGAGTATAACTAAGTAAAGAGATGGGAAATAGGAAAGGAATGAATACACCTCACTAGTTATGCAAACCAATGCATGAACCTAATGATAACCTATGTGTGCACATGTATATAGTGATCAATCAGTGAAAAGATTGAAATCTACTAATATCTTGTTTAATCCTCATGTGTGGGTGGCTCAAAAACTAAGTTGAGTTTTGACTCCATCATTGCCCACCCTTGCTTAATAGATCATGACCTATGAACAACTTAGATTGGATTGATAATGTGTCTAACCCTTTCATGTAGGTGGCTCAAGAATTCACTTAGGCTATGATTCCATCATTGCCCACCCATGTGTAGTTGATGGATCTAAAAATAAACTATGTAAAGTACTGTAAATGTCAAATTGGGTATATCTAATTATGTATGTCAGCTCTACAACCACTCAGGTACATTAGGCAACTTCAAGCCACTCAGTAATGCCAACCATTATAGATGAAGTAAGGCATAAAACTAGTGTGAAAACTAGAATATGATGTTGGGTGTATAAAGTGTAGATAATGACATGGAATTTGTCATTCCATCTAATCAAATGGTGTGTAATTGAGCATACCATAACAATCTACCTTTTATATGCCCCTAAATCTGATATTTGAGTATATGAATTCTAGACTAAGTTGTAATAAATTATATTTGTATATCTAAACTAAATATTGGAATGGTCATGTAGTGCGTGATACACGTTATTTGATAAAATAGATATGAATCTGAGTGGAACTAGTATGAATCTAAGTAAAACTAAGCATAACTGATAAACCTGTAATTGAATCTATGCAAACATGTATTGTATTTGTTGTACTATTTTAGCCAATCTAGTTTTTTAAAACTAAGTCTATTCAATAGTAGCACCATATTTTGGATATTAGTTCTATGTGGTTCTAGTGTCCCCATTTATGTGTTATTGTCCTTATGGTCTAAATTCTGTGCAACTCTACTGCTTTTTGGGTCACTATTTTGCACTATGTTTATTAGTGTCTAATTTTTTGTAATTGAGCATGTGTGCTAAAAAATGTACTATGAGTGCAATATAAGAGCCTAATATTTATGATAAACCCTTGTGAATGCCCCTATTTTGAGGGTAGTTTTTGAACCTATGTAATAACTATCCTCAAAAGAAAAAACTTTACAAAATGTGTGTTAGCTGAAGCATATATAATAACTACATGATAATGCAATATAATGTGCATATATAACATCAGAATGTAAGATAATTTGAGCATAAGTATGCAATGTAAGATGTATGTCATGTCTATCATTTCAAAAGGGTGTCAAGATAGATGTAATAAATGTATGGAACACCAAATCTAAGTAAAATTGGGTAGCTACCTAAGGGGTGGGGCATGATGTCCATCATGACACCCAAGTAGAAAGGGTAGATGCATGAGGTCCCTCATGGCATCGAAAATTGGTGTGTGTAACAATAATAGAAAAGTTTTATGGCCATGATGCATACAAGTAAGCATACATATAAAACACATGAGGCACACAAAGTAGGTAAAGGGTCCACAATACAAGGGACATGGGCACATGTCACTAAATATGAGAAAACAAGACATAATAGGACATGTTCAAATTTACACATGCATAAGAAATAAGAAATTTAGCTTAGAGATACATATAAGGACATGTTCAAATGTCCACATACATAATCAAGAAAGGCACACACAAGGACATGGGCACATGTCTAAAGCATACATATTGTGAATAGAAGTGGCATAGAGCCAAAGAACAATAAAATATTCAAATGCACTCAAATAGAAGAAGCGAAAATGTATAATCAAATCTAAACCAAGAAAAATAGAAATGAAAATATGCCTAAATATGGAATACAAATATATGTAATAGCTAAGATATACATATGCTGAGTTTAAAGTAGTAATAGTTGGCAAAAATCAAAGTAAAAGTAATAATGATCAATATCAAGATATAATAATGATGAAATTGGGATGTAGAGTATACAAAGATAAAACCTAGTAATCAAAACTATGTATAGGATGCCCCCAAGTGGGTGAATGTGTCAAGTGAATATCTATATATTGATGTATATGCCCCTAGTGGGTAGATAATAACAAGTCTAAATTGATGTAGTTATCCAAAGTCATGTAAGTAATTTGCAAGAACTCAACAAGAATAAGTGAAGCATGTTTGTATGATAAAACTAACTATACTAAGGTAGATATCATATTTAATGTCTACAAAATATAAGAGATGTAAACATAGTAATGCATACAATCTATAATTTTATGTTTTTTGAGTAATATTCAAATGTTTTTGTGTTTTTGAGATATTGTATTATTTTTGGATTTTCTAGATATAAGTTATGTACAAGCAACATGAAAATGAACTATGTAAATGAAATAAAAGAAAGGGAAAGTATGTACAAAAAGAGAGAAATAATATTAATCGATGAGTCTCATGAGAGACTCATTATCACTATCACCTGTATCAAATAAGGTAACTTTGATCATGCATGCTGTGTGAAAGGGAAATTATGGTCCCATAATTTACTTTATTGAATGATCTATAACTATATCTACCTACGTAGAGGTGTTGGGAATCTATGGCACTGATTATGGTACCCTGTGAACTATAGGGGTCTTAGAAACCCATCTGGTAGAATAATCTATAGGTGGCACAAGTACCTTGTGATAAAAACCCCAAGAACCTAATAATACTGATCTTGGTATAAAGTGAGTAGAGGGAGGCCCTCTAGAATTTACAACATATCTCTGATGTAGGGGTCTCTCTAGTAATAGTCTCCATGGGAGTTTATGTGTACATGAAAATAATGTAGGATTAGACCTCTCCTACACTGGTGGTTTTATTGAACTCTATGTTATATCAATAAGAACTGTGATCTTAGATATAACTAATAACTATTCTATATTTGGTATTTGGTGATTATGTGATAATTTCCTATGAAACAAGTAGAGGATACTCATATGGAAGACCCTCAACTTTGACCACCTAATTTTCATGTATATATTTTAGGCATCTATATACTATAGATGGGATGGATCATAGATGATGTATCCATGGATTACCTAATAACATATCAAACACACCTGTACTAGGTACTAATAAGAATTGAGTGGCCACATATGCTAGTCCAACCTATAATAGAACCATAATCTCCCTAATGGAGCTATGAACATGACCAATAAAACCACTGATAACTATGTTTGTACAAGATATATCCTACAATGAATACCCTAATTTTTATAAAAGTGTCAGTGTATATGCTAATGATTGACTCATTATCAACTATAACACTTTGGACATGATGATGATCTATATGTGCTTGTTTAAAAAGTGCATATAAATTTGTATCATCATTAACAATCTCCTACTCTGAGAATGTGATGAGTGGTCTAGCTATAACTTTAGTGTGATAAATACCAATGATATTGTGTAATGGGTATGCCTCCTCTATAATAATATGATATGAAGATGGAGGTGGATGTGCCTAATATGTGTAGTGAACACCTAAAGTGATCCTTGCCTCATTTACTATGTGCTTGGGAAATAGATCTAAGAATATATTTAATGCATTAGCTTTTGTTTGTTGTACTTTCACTACCTCTTTGGGTGTGCCCACACCAATAATGTTATCCTCAATCAAATCTTGTATCTTATGTTTTAGGCTAATGTATATGTTTTTTGTATGTCTTAGTGCCTTGTGATACTCACAGAATGCATTGGAATCATAGTTCTTTGGAAGAAGCTATGTCATATTAACCTCTTTGATGAGAAGGAAAGATATGACATTACATTATAAGATATACTATAAAACCTATGCTGGTGATTATGAGAGGTTGGTGAAGACTCTACATGGAGGAGCTGATAAAACCAAATGAGGAGATGGCTCTAAAGTTGCATTAACTATGGCCTTTGGATTACTATTATTTTTAGTAGACCTAAATTTGTATGGAGGTTTACTTGAACTATTAATAGTTGATTATGATCCATTGGTATATTTTATTTTTCCCATTGATAAAATCTTAAATTCTCTTTCTTTTACACTGTGGCACAGATCTGTGAATGTTATGAACTTATTAAACAAGATAGCTTCATGTAATGTTGGTATAAGACTCTATTTTGAAGATGTAATAAATATCTTTATCTACCATGGGGCTATTCAATTTAGCTTATATAATCTTGTATTATAAGATGTATTCTATAATAGGCTCACTTGACTTATATTTCAATTGTGCAAATTGAGCATATGATATCTTGTCACTGATGTTTATGGAAAAGTGTGCTAAAAACACGTATACCAATGGATTAAATGTTCTGATAGATTAATTTGGTAAGTTATAAAACCACTTTAAGGAATAATCCTTTAAATTACATGGAAGTAACTTTGTGAAAAGCCAATCATTGGAATGTAGTCCAAACATATTATGAGAAAAGCTTAGAGATGGTGCTTTAGGTCACCCTTACCATCATACAATGTAATTTTAAGTGTCATGAATCTAGATGGTAAGGGATTTTCCACTATGTGATGTGCCAAAGGTGTATGTAAGAGAATATTAGAATCCAAGTCATGTGGTGGCCTATTAGATCCTTTCTCAAGGTGTAACACCTTGTCTTGTAGAGTATGAACCTCATGCATAAGGTCTTGTACATCTAGAGTGGAATAACTAACCACAAGATGTGTATCTATCAATAAATGTTGTTGAATTATAATTATTGGTTGTGCTAGCTAAGTTATCCCCACTGTAGGTATAATAATGCTTTTTTAGATTGATGTCATGGGTGAGGGGTCCTTATCTAAATCACTTTTGATCAGAGATCCAACCAATATGGGACATAATTAGGGGCCCAAATCCCCAATAAAATACCAATGAATGGTCATAATCAGCCTAAAAATACCATCAAAAACTATAACCAACCTAAGAATACCAATGATCGGCCATAACTAGCCTAAAAATACCAATGATTGACTACAATAGGCCCAAGAATATTAATTATCAACCATAATTTGCCCATGAATACTTAATGATCATCCATATCCATCCTCTGATACCATACCAAGATTTAACTTGGGTGGTGCATAAAAAAATCTAGTCACTTTACCAACTCACTAACATCTTATCAGTAGCTGTAATAATGTTATTATCTGGGGGAGTTAAAGATTGACCATTGTTAAATTTATTTATTAATTTCCATTATGAATTTTAAAATTTGTGCATGATCAAGGGGATATTCCTAAAGTCTATCTATGAAGTTATATAGGATCTAATTCTTATTAAAAATTAGGTTGTCATTATTAAGTGAAGAGAGAGTGTCCCAATTTATAATTTGTGTATCACATTAATATTGATTATATTGTTCATGTTTAGTTGAATTATCATTGAAATCCACATAATTAGGGTGTAAATTATCAACAACATCAGTTAAAATAATTACTTTATCCATGGTATAATCTTGAATAGCAAAAATATGAATACTCTCAATAAGATTACCACCTAGCCTATCACTTATTCTTAATGGAAAAGAGAGTTTTTTTAGATGGAATATAGTAAAAAAAATTAAATATAGCTCCTCAAATAAAATATATGAAATTTAAAAACTTAAAACATCTAATGAAAATATGAAAAAGAAGGATACAAATCCTATGAGCATTTAGGGTTAGGGTTTGAGCAATATTCAAAGTAAGTTGGGTTCACCAAATGATTTAGCCTTTTAAGACTTAGTGAATGTAAATACTATGTTTGTTAAAGAGCCAAGCAGACTAAATAAAGGAAATAATATGCAATAAATATAGTTACTAATTTTTAATAGAATTGAATAGCTTTAACTTTTCTAAAAATAGTGATAAATAGTGCAAGTAATGACTAAACTGGAAAATACCTGATAAAAATAATCAAAGTGCTAAAAACTGAGATGGAATCTAGTCTGAGTGTCATAAATTAGATTTCAATGTCATAACCTCTCCTATATATTATCACCATAATTATACTATAACACCATTATTGGTAAAGTGGTCGTAGTGTCTTATGTGCAGGACTGTCCTTAGTTTCTGGGTGTACCTATGTCTAGATCTCTAGGGTCTATTCCTACATGCACAAGTTTTGGAACCTTGTATTTTGACTATAATAATTTATTTATTGTTAAAACCCTAATCTTCCATATAATTAGAGCATTAGACAAAAAATGTGTTCATTAGTAGGGTAGGCTAGACATCCCCAACAACCCATTGTGAAGAGAGTTGCCTACATACCAATACTCTAAGGAGGGATCAAGACAATTATTGTTCTCCTCACCTAAGTGTTGGTGCAAGTGCAAGTGATTATAGTATGATAGTGGCCTTGAGTGCCTTGTATGTGCTTGAGACTAAAAATCTAGAAAATTTGAGTTTAGGGATACTATAGATGGTAATATGTATAAGTAGAGCAAAATAGGGATTGATAACCTTAAATGTGTTCAACTTGTTATATGTTTAAATGTGTATTTTGTATCTAATTTAAATCTAATGGTTAGAGGGATAAGATTCATGTATATATACTATTTTTTTTTCTTATGTGGATGAGAAAGGACGTTTAGTAAAACCATAAGAATTTTTATTTTTTAAATGATATCCATTTGGGAAAAGATAGGGAAAAGGACATTAACACCATTTTGGGGACTCTAGTGCCATGTGGAACTAGTGTCTTTATTATGGCACCAGTGTCCAACTAGGAAAACATTAGGAATGAAGGGTTAGAATTAGGAAATGAGGGTTTAGAACTGCTTTGGGGCTGACTAGGGATGCTTTTGGCCCACATGAAGGCTAGATAAGTGTGATAACAGGCTTTATGATAGGTGTAGGGCTAAGCTAGGGATAGGTAGTCTCAAGTAGGACTCTTAGCACTCAAATACCACTTTTGGGTGATTACACATATCATGTTAGTTCTTGAGTTTATGTGTTAACAAAATGTCATGTAACATAACATATCTAGCACACTCTGTAAGATGTAAGCATGAGTATGACATATGTAAGTGTTAGTATATATGTTGAACATGATAATGTAAAGTTATCATAAAATAATAGAACCCATATCAATCATGATCAATAGAAGTAGATCCCCCTAACATAGTGTGTCATGTGGGTAAAGGAAAGGTCCAACATATGTACATGCATTTATCATGGATCTAGTGTATGCTTGTATCACACTCGAGTACCCATGAAACATGTGACTATGGAAATAAAAATTATATGTTGTATATTAACATAAATTAAAAAACATATGTAACAACTAGTAAATATGTACATGATAAATATTTTTATAATTTTCCTTTATTTTAATATTTTTGTATTTTATTGATCATTTGAGTTTTTTGATTTTTTTTGAATATTTAAATTTTAGGGAAGAAAGGTTTACTAATGATCCTATTTAAGGAATATTCATAGGGTGATTTAGACTCAAGATAGGGTACAATAAATTGGTCATGGTGATAAGGATCATTTATAGGTGCCAAATATGAATTTGAAGAATCTATAAAACTCTAGCCATGCCTCATAGGACTATGTGGTCATGAAGTAGTAGTAGTGGTTTATGAAACCCATTGTTTAGTGATTTATTTATTTTTTAGTATAAATTTTATTTTGATTCTTTATACCCTCTTTGAAACATGTTGATCTACTCTCAATAATTGGCTAGGTTGTGTAGGTATAGATGATGGCTCCATGGAGTCCACTATGTTCTATGATGCAACAAACTTTCTAGTATATATCACGTAGGAAAGGTGATTGCATGTTTCTTATCCTTTCACTCATGACTAACCTTAATAGGTTGTATAATTAGTTGTCTTGAAATAAACTTCTCATGTTAGAGTGGATGATCATATTGAATCCCTAAACTTGTGATTAACTTGTTGGCATGAATATAATTTAGATATATATGCACTATAGAGGGTGTTGTGTATAAATTTGATCCAAGGTCATCCAAATAACATATCAAATACTCTTGTATGTGTTATAATTGAAAATATTGAGGTCAAATTTGTTGGACCAACTTGTGAAGGCAAATCAATCTCACCAAGATTCTATTGTCCTTTCTCATCAAATGATTTGACTGTCTTCATTGAATGGTATAAATAATCATGTGTATTTCTCAAATATGTGAGTAATGTCATGGTGCATATATTATCACTAGATATTTTTACCTTTTATGACTTAGTGGATGTAAATACTATGTGTTAAAGGGTTAAGCATAATAAATCAAAGTATAAACATGAAATAAATATAACCCCCAATTTGTTATAGAATTGACTAAATTTGACCCTTTTCAAAATAGTAATAAATAATGTAAATTAGAACTTAATTGGAAATTGACTGAGATAGATGAATTAGAGGATAAAAACTAAGGTAGAGGCTATTCTAAGTGTCACAGATAGGATCTAAGTGTTAAAACCCATTTCAAATAGTAGATCCCTAATTAGATAGTAGCACCATGTGTTGCTCGTGTTCCTATTTTGGTATTAGTGTCCTTTGTGCATAACTATTCTAAGCTTCTAGATGAACTTTTGTTTGGGTTTGCCAACCCTTTTCCTCGTGCATAAGTTTTAAAACCCTATAGATGACTTATTTTGACTGATTTTATGAGTCAACATTAATCCTATATGTTGTTAGGGTATTTGGTTGATACAAGTAGTATAGTGTGTTTGTTAGTAGGGTAGGCTAGACATCCTCAACACCCCGCTATGATGAGAGTTGTCTACATACCAATACTTCAAAGAGGGTTCAATCTCAATGTAGTTTTCCCCACTTAATTGCTGGTGTAAGTACAAGTGAATCTAGTATGATTCAAGACTTGAGTGTTTTGAATGTGACTGAGACTGGAAATCTAAGTAATCTAAGCTTAGGAGTGTTATAGATGGTAGTATGTAGAAGTAAGGTAGAATAGGGATTGATAACCTTAATTATGCACAACTTGTTTTGAGTTTGTATGTGTAATTTGCATCTTATTTCCATCGAGTGATTAGAGGGATAAAATTCATGTATATATATTGTTATGGTGCTTGTGTAAGTGATAAATAGGTATAGGCTAACCCTAGGAGGTCTAAGAACTAAAAAGATATCCATTTATGGAAAAATGAGGGAAAGAATAATAACACCAAAATTGGGACACTAGTGCCATGTGGTGCTATTGTTCTTATTATGGTGCTAGTGTCTAGATGGTAAAACCTGAGGCCTAAAGGGTTAGGATGTAAGAATGAAGGTCTGGGACTACTTTAGGGATGACAAAGGATGCCTATGGCCTATGAAAATTCTAGATAAGTGTGAAAATAGGCCTTAAGATAGGTCTAGGGCTAAGCTAGGGATAAGTGGTCTCAAGTAGCACTCTTAGCACTCAAGTGTCAATTTAGGTGATTACATTTACACCCCAACACCCTTCCTATCACCCCCTCCCCCCCCACCCCCTTAATTATAGAAATGCAACAAAGTGAAATGACTAGGATAAAGGAAAAATAATCACACCTAGACTTACCTAAGAGGTGAAGCCCATGAATATGAATTTGAGTATGTGAAACATGCTCCATTACGTGTGTTATAAGTGAAATGTGCATAGATAGGTCATTACTTAAGAGATCAAAATAAAATTCAAAACTAAGTAAATAATTAAAAATGAGATAAAACTAAGTAAAGAGAGAGGAAATGGATGAATCCACCTCATTAGGTATGTGAACTAATGCATAAACCTAGTGATAACTTGTGTGTGAGTGTGTATAGTGATCAATCAGTGAATATATTGGTCTTAGTTGATGGCTTTCTCAATCATCATGTGTGTGTGGCTCAATAACTCAATCTATTTTCGGCTCCATGATTTCCCACCCCTGCTTGGTATATTATGACCTATGAATAGATTGTATTAGACTGATAGTGTGTCTAACCCTCTTGTGGAGGTGGCTCAAGAACTTAATTAGAGTATGACTCTATCATTACCTACCCATGTTTAGTAGATGTATCCAAAATTTAAACTTCATGATGTAACTAGAAATGTCTACCTAGATATGTCTAAATAGAGATATCTAATTGGAGATGTCAACTTTATGGCAACTCTAGGCTACTCAGGATTACCAACCACTATAGATATAGTAAAAAATGAATCTAGTGTGCAACTTAGAATATGGTATATGATGTGTACAATGTAGAGAATAACATGTAGTGTGTCATTCCATATAATTAATCAGTGTGTAAGTGAACATACAAAAATAATGTGCCATGCACATGCCCACAAATTTGATATTTGAGCATATGGATTGTTGACTGAGTTATGATAATCCATATCTAAGTATCTAAAATGAAAATGGAAATGGTCATTCTATGCATGATGCCCCATTTGAGCAAACTAGTATGAATTTGAGCTAAAATGGTAAATCTATAACTGAACTTATGTAAACCTAGACTGTACTTACTATACTTTGCTAGGAAATCTAGATTTTTTTGAAACTGAGGCTATTGGATAGTAGTGTCATATTTTGGACAATACCACCATGTGGTGGTAGTGTCCTGATTTTAGTGCTAATGTCTAAATATTCTTATTTATATGTAACTATAACTAATCTCTATGTCACTATTTCCCACTATGTTTACCTGAGTTTGATTTCTATAATTTAAGCCTCTGTTCTGAAAATTGTACTATGAGCGCATTTTGATAGACTGATCTCTGTGATAAATTCATGTGAATGCCCCCTCTTTTTAGGGGAGTTATTGAATGTGTGCGAGAATTATCCTAAAAAAAACTATTAAAGATGTATGTAGCCAGAGCATATATGATATCTATGTAATAATTTCATATAATGTGTGTATATAACATGAAATATAAGATAATTTGAGCATAAGTTTATAAAATGTGATGTATAAAAATGTATGCAATAGTAAATCTAAGTAATAATTAAGTAGCTACCTAGGGGGATGGGAAATTATGTCTATCATGGCACCTAGGTAGGAAAGGGAGATGCATGAGGTGCCCCATGGCATCTAAAACTAGAGTGTGTAATAATCAAGAGACAAGTGTCACATCCATGACACATACAAGAAATCATACATACAAAACACATGAGGCATGTAAATTAGGCCAAGGGGCCTTAATACAAGGGACATGGGTAGATGTCACTATATCTTAGAAAGCAAGACATATAAGGACATGTTCAAATGTCCACATATGCAAATAACAAGCAAGTTGGCTTAGATCCACATAGAAAGACATGTTCAATTTTCTACATACATAATTAGGAAAACACACATAAGTACATGGACACATGTCTAAATCATACATATTATGAAAAGAAGTGGCATAGAGCCAAAGAGAAATGACATATTCAAATGCCCTCAAATAGAAGAAGCATAGAGATACGATCAAGTTTAAACTAGAAAAGTTATAATTAAAAGTATGCATGAACATGTAATACAAATATATGTATGACCTAAGATTTACATATGCTGAGTCTAAAGTAGTAGTAGTAGCCAAAAAAAAAATTGAATAGGTGTAGCGTGATCAATATTAAGATATAAGAATGCTAAATTTGTGATGTAAAGTTTAGAAATATGCAATCAAGTAATGTGTATAGGGTGCCCCCAAACACATGAATGTATCAAATGAAGAACCCATGTATTTATGTATATTCTTCCAGTGGATAGATAATAACAAATATAGATTGGTGTAGTGGATCTGAGTCCTGTATCAATTTACAATCACTCAACAAGAATAAGTGAAACATGTATGTATGATAAAACTAACCATACTAAGATAGCTAACATATGTAGTGTTTGGAAAATATAAAAAATGTAAATATGTAAATGCATACAATCTATAATTTTATGTTTTTTTGAGTAAATATTTGAATGTTTTTATGTTTTTGAAATATTATATTATTTTTTATATTTTTTAGATATAATCTAGGTATAAGTAACATGAAAATAAAACTATATACAAGGAGTAAGAAATAAGGAAAGTATGTACAATAAAGGAGGAACAATAATAACTGATGAGTCTCATGGGAGACTCACTATCAATGTGGCCTGTGTCAAATAAAGGAACAATGATCATGCATATTATATGAAAAGGTAAATGTGGTCCCAAACCTACTCTACTAAGTGATCCATAGTTGGCACTACCTATGAAGTAGTTCTAGGAATATGTGAAACTAATTATGGTGTCCTTTGAACTATAGGGGTCCTAGGGACCCATCTAGTAGAATATGTTATAGCTAGCATAGCTGACCCATGTTGAGAACCTTAAGAAATTAATAATACTAATCTTGAAAGAAAATGATTAAAGGGAGGCCCTCTATAATCTACGACAAATCTATGATGGAGGGGTCTCTCTAATAATGTTCTCTATGGGAGAGTATGCGTATGTGGTAATACTATAGGAGTAGACTTCACCTATACTAGTGGCTCCATTGAACTCTATGGTGTACTGATTGGAACTATGGTCAGAGCTATAACTAGTAACTAAGATGTAACTAGTAACTGTAGTGTAATTTATTATTGGACATGTAGAGGATACTCATATGAAAAACCCTCAACTATAATCCCCTGATTTACATGTAAATATTTAAGGCATATATGCATGGTAGATGGGATGGATCATAACTAATGTATCCATGGCCTACCCAATAACATGTTAAATATGCTTACACTAGGTACTATTAAGAGTATAATTTCCATATGTGCTAGTCCAACCTTTAGTGGAAGTATAATCAACCTGATGGAGCTCTAAACATGGACACTAAAACCATGAATAATTATGTATGTAGGAGATACATCCTTCTCTAAATACTCCAAATACTATAAAAGTGTGATAGTGCACATATTAATACTTGACCCATTATCAACCATAACACTTTGAATATGATGATGATCTATGTAGGCTCATATAAATATTATATATAAATCTTAATCATAATCAATAATCTCTTGCTCTAAAAAATGATGAGTAGTTGAGCTAGAACTATAGTATGGTACACATTGATGATATTGTGTAGTGGGTAGTGCATCCTCTTTAGTAGTGTGATATGACACTAGTGGTGGATGTGCCTAATAGGTGTAGTGAACACATTAAGTTCCCCTACCTCATTTATTGTATGATTTAGAAATAGATATGAGAATATTATTAATGCATTGGCTTCCTTTTGTTGAACTTTTGGTGCCTTTATGGGTGTGTCCACATTAATTATTTTATCCTCTATAAAATCTTGTATCTTATGTTTCAATGTGATGCATCAATTTTTTCTATGGCCTAGTGCTCCATGATATTAATATAATACATTGGAATCATAAATTTTTAGAAGAGGTCATGTCATATCAACCTCTTTGATGGTAGGGAGAAAAATGACATTGCATTTTAGGAGCTACTGTAAAACATGTGCTAATGATTCTAGAAGGTTGGTGAAAAATCTGCATGAAGGAGCTAATAAAACCAAACAAGAAGATGGCTATAAATCTACATTAACTATGGAATTTAGATTACTCTTTTTTTAGTTGCCCTTACCTTATATATAGGCTTACTAAAACTCTTAGCAATTGATTTTGATCCACTTGCATATTTTAATTTTCCCATAGAGAGAATCTTGACTTCTCTTTTTTACTGTGTGGCATGAATCTATGAAGGTTGGAAACTTATTAAACAAGATATATTCATGTAATGCTAGTAGTAGGTTTTGATTAAATATTTCTTGGACCTCTCTATTTTACATGGGGCTAGTCAACTTGGCCAATATAGTCTTACATCATAAGACATATTTTGAAATAGGCTCATTTGATTTTTATTTGAATTGTGATACTAGAGTAGATGAGATCTTATCACCGATGTTTATTGAGAAGTGTTCTAAAAACATGTATATCAATAGATTGAATACAGTGATAAATAGATTTAGTAGATCATAGAACTAATGTAAGGAATAGTCCTTTAGACTATGTGGAAAAAACTTAGTGAGGATCCAATCATTGGACACATAGTCCAAACATGCTACATGGAAAGATTGGATATGGTGCTCTGGGTCACCCTTACCATCATACCATGTAAGGTTAAGTGCCAAAAATCCAGATGGCAAAGGAGTTGTCTCTATGTGATGTGCCAAAGGTGTATGTAAAAGAACATGAGAATCCAAGGCATGTAATGGTATAGTAGCTCCTTGATTAAGATGTAATATCTTAGCTTGTAGAGAATGAATCTCATGAATAAGGGATTTTAATTTTGGAAAGGAGGAACTAGCCATAAGAGTTGTAGTTGCCACAAACGATTGTCAAGTTAAAATTGATTATTGTACAAGTTGAGTTGGACCTAAAGGAGGTGTAACAATATAGTTATTTGGGGGGTAGAAGATTTATCATTATTTTAATTTTGAATTTCTTCATGGATAATATTGATAAGATCATCTTGCATATCTGAATGTTTGGAAACAAAATCTTACAATTATCTCTTATCAGTTTCATCAAATTAGTTGTTGAATTTTGCCTTTGTAGTTTGGGTAGTAGGAAAACAAACTATTGTATATATTTTGAACCTTTAAATAAATTTAATCTATGAAAGATTTTAAAAATTAAATACCAAAACAAATTTAAGATTTTGGAACTAATATCTAAGCATAAAAATAAAAAAGATACAAACCCTAAGAGCTTTTCGGGTTAGGGTTTGAATAGTATTCAAAGTAAGACATGTTCACCAAATGTTTTAACCTTTTAGGACTTAGTGAATGTAAATACTACATTGTTAAATGCCTAATTAGTAAATTAGGGTAGAAATATATAATAAATATAGCCACTAATTTTTTAATAGAATTGACTAAATTTGTCCTTTCTAAAAATAGTAATAAATAATATAAATGAGAATTTAACTAGGAAATGACCGAGATGGATGATTTAGAGATTTAAAAATGAGGTAAATGCTAGTCTAAGTGTCATAAATAGAATTTAGGTGTCAAAACCCCTTATAGATAGTAGTGACCTAATTAGATAGTATCATCATGTGGCACTAGTGTCTCTATTTTGGTGATAGTGTCCTCTATGTAGAACTATTTTGAGCTTCTGTGTGTACCTATGTCTAGATATTTAATCCTATTCTTACATGCATGAGTTTTGAAATCTTATAGATGACCTATTTTGACTAATTTTATGATAAAAAACTAATCCTCCATGTTACTAAGGCATCTAATCGATACAATTAGTAAAGTGTGTTTGTTAGTGGGGTAGGATTGACATCCTCAACACATTATTATGATTATAGTTTCCTACATACCAATACTCCAAAGAGGGAACACACCTGATGTAGTTCTCCCCACCTAAGTGCTAGTGAAAGTTCAAGTGAAGCTAGTATGATTGTAAACCTGAGTGATTTGAATGTGCTTGAGATTGGAAATTTAAGTAATCTCAGCTTAGGAATGTTGTAAATGGTAGTATGTAGAAGTAGGGAAAATATGGATTGATAACCTTAATTGTGCATAAATTATTCAGAGTTTGTATGTGTAATTTGCATCTCATTTCCATCTAGTGGTTAAAGGGATAAAAGTCATGTATATATATTATTCTAGTGCTTGTGCAAGTGCTAAAAGAGGTCTAGGCTAACCCTAGGAGGTCTAATATTTGAAAAGATGTCTATTTGTGGAAAAAGGAGGTAAAGAACAATAGTGCCAAAATTAGGAAACTAGCACCATGTGGTGCTACCGTCCCTATTATGGCATTAGTGTCTAGGTGGTAGAACTTGAGTCACAAAGGGCCAGGATATAAGAATGAGGGTTTATGATTACTTTAGGTATGAATAGGGACACTGTGACCTACATTAAGGTTGGCTAAGTGTGAAAATAGGCCCTGAGATAGTTTTAGGGCTAAGCTAGGGATAAATGATCTCAAGTAGCACTCTTAGCCCTCAAGTGTCATTTTTAGGTGATTATACTAGAACCATTATCAACCATAACATTATGTATATGTTGATAACTAATATGTGATCTAATAAATAATGAGTGAAGATATGAATCATCATCCATAATTTCACTATCATCAAATGTAATAAAATAAATGCCTCTGAACCATATGAGCTATCTTGCGTGTAAGTATGATAATAATCAAATCTAGTGGGTTACCATAATGTGGTGGAGTAGGATGTGCATTATATGCCATTTTCACTTCTAGTGCCAATTTAGAATAATCTTATAATGGATTGTTGAATATATTGTAGTTATGATGGTCACCATGTTGTGATCTTGAATCCTTTGGTAAATCATCAAATGTGATCTTTTCAATATCAATAAGGTCTTGCATCTTGTGCTTCAACTTGAAAAATTTATTTTAGGAATACCTAACACATTGATTAAAGTAATAATAAGTATTTTCACCATATCCTTTTGGTATAGGTCAAATCATATCAACCTCTAAGGGAGAAGGGAGAGATATGAGATGACACACCACTAGCTTCTTAAAGAGTGAAGCTAGAGAATTGGGTAATTGTGTAAATTATCTCTTAGGTGCATTGAACAAGATGAGTTGATTAGGTTATTTTGAAATCATATTTACCATTTTTTTTGTGTCCTTATTAGCCTTTGAAGGTTTTATATTATATCTTGGTTTGATATGAAACTTAGTGTTTGATGTAGTTGGTGTGTTGGCTATATACTTAAGCTTGTTCAATACAATAAGTTTCATTTCTCAATATTGGAAAATATGACATAAGTCATAAAAATATCTAAACTTCATGAAGATAATAGAATCATGTAAAAGGGAAAATAAACTTTTCTTGAAGATCTGTTAGACCTCTTTATCTGCAATTGGATTTGTCATTTTGGCCAATATTGTCTTATACCTCAAAACATATTCATTGATAGGCTCATTGGTTCCTTGATTGATATTTGTAATTTTTGTATATGACATTATTTAGTAATGATTATAGATAAATTTATCAAGAATTTATCATTATATGTTTAATTTTTTTCATTGATTATATTGGTAGATCAAAAAACCATCTCAAAACATATTCTTTTAGGCTTCTTGGAAGTGATTTGGTCAAAATTTTATCATTGGAAGCATAATAAAGGCATAAAACATAGAAATATCATAGGTGATGCAAAGATTCACCCTTACCATCATAAAGTGTGAACTTGGGTGTGACAAAACTATTTGGCAAAGGGTGCAAAGACATCTTGGGTGAAAGAGGATTATGTTATACATCTTGTGATTTAATAACATGAGCTGATTTTGAAGCATTTTAATCAATATTTGTAACCTTAGATTCCAAATCTTGAATAAGTTGGAGAAGATTTTGCATAATATACCCATTGAGATTGAGATTTAATAGTTTAAAAGTTACCAAATAGGATGCAAACATCACTTGTGTTGATATAAGCATTGAAATTGGTAATTGAGTTGAAATATTGATTATTGACACGGAGGATTTATTAATATTTATTTGGTCTTTGGTGAAGACATATCCATCACCAACACTGGATGTAGGAATCAATGATGTGATTGAGGGGATGGATAATGGAGATGATGTTTAATAGGCATATATAGTAACCCCAATATTTATATCGATAGAGATCAATGTTTGTTCACTAAAACTTTTGGATTTTTTAGTTTTCAATATAATATTTAGGATCTTATAGAGATATTTAGGATTTTCATGAATACACTCTCAACATATTCTAATAAATTTAACTTGCTTTTGACCTACTTATTCATATGCATTTTTCTTGCATTTTTGATTTTTTCATGATCAAATTCATCTTTTTATGAGCAATTTTTTTAGTATTTTAATCAATTTCATTATTGGTATTCTAATTATTGACATGACATTACCTTGAGACATCTTAAAAATATTTTAAATAGGTACACCACCTATTTTATCACTACACTTGGGTTACATATAATTTAATAAAATCAAAATATGAATAATAATTGCAATTTAAGACTTTAAAAGGCTGAAAACCCTAGGGTAAGATAAGGTTTGAATAAGAGGAATCATAGTCCATTTTAACCAAATGTTTTATCCTATTTGGAAAGAGTTAAAATAGAATAGACTAATCAACTTGGAAAAGACTATTCTAAAAATAGGCCAATTAAATAATTCAAATTCACAATATTTTGATACAATGTTGAATTATGTAAATATGCTAAATATATAATATATAATTACAAATAGTAATTTGAATGATTTAACATGAATAAGTAATAATACTTAGCTTATTGGATGATGTGTAAGCAGATCTAGGAAATGCAAGTGAAAAAATAATTAGGATGATGCTTAGTTGTGATTTGTTAGATTTTATAAATCAACTATTTACCAGCTTAGACACTACTATGAAAATAGGGAAACTAGCATAAATGTTTTTTTCTCATATAAAATATAGGAAAATTTATGAAAATTCCACCTTCACCTATTAGGGTTGTTGTCACCTTTCAAATTGTTTGTTTGAATCATGTACACAAGTTTTGGAGATCAATTTGTAGCTCAAAACCCTAGGTCATCTGATTAGGGCATTCTACCTTATAAAACATGGGTTAATGGGATCAAGTGAAGTCAATTTAACCTCAAAGACCCATATATTAGTATGCATTATCTACATAGCTAATACTCTGAAGAGAGCCTCAAACTGGTATTATTCTCCATCTTATGTGGGCTTGTGTGTGAACAAATGTGCAATATTCTATATATGGGTGCATATAGTGATATAAATTATAAATTGATGGTTAATATTTAAATTATTTAAACATATAATAATATTTATCCTATGACTAATTTGGAAATATGGAAGAATATGGCAATTTTTCAATCTTGAGAGGTGATTTTGCTTAGTATAAGATAAATGTATGTTTAATTTATACTTGGTGATAATGAATGGTCTTTGAATTGTATTTATACCACACCTTTTAAAATTATCTCATGGGAGGGTTGAAATAATAATATAGGCCAACCCATACATATCAAAATATTTGAAAAATTAACCATTTATAAGGTTTGAACACTAGCATCAGACCTTGGACACTAGCATCAATGCGAGTGTCCCAATTTAGATGGTAGTGTTAGGGAGAATAAGAAGTTTTTGAATATAGGTAACTACTAGAGTATGATATTATTCAAGTTTTAAGTAGACTATGGGCTATAGGTGATCTTGATAATGTTTCATGTAAATTTTCACTTAAGTTCTAAAGAAAAAGAGAAAATAAAATAAATATAGATTATGATAGGAATACCTATTTTTTTGTGTGTGCATTGAATTAGAAGATGTGAAGAGATCCTATTTGGCTTGGGAGCATGACCTATAGATAAGAAAGCACTAAAACAAATTTGTTCATTAGACAGACATTAACGTTGATTGCCTAGTGAGAGATAGATCTTGGAAGTGAGAGCTTCCTTAAGGGTTATCAATACACCTATTTTAAATAATCAAGTTGATAAAATTGGAAAGTAGATACTTGAATCAACAATAGAAGATTACTAAAATCATATACAAGAAAATCTTGTTTAAAAAAGAGACTAGAAATGATCTAATTAGTGATAAATTGATTAGTACTAGTGTAAATAGGTTAGGGTATGGCTCAAACAATTTGAAAGGGTCTTATGAATAGGTAGAAACACAAAAAAATGAATTTGGTTAGGTGTAAGAAGGTCAAATTAGATTTCTAGTTTTTGGTGTCATAGATGACTGTCGCTAGTCATGAAACCATCACCGATCAATGGTAACTATCATCGGTTAGGTAACCATCACCAATTGCCTATCAATGAATCTAGAAGTGAAACTAGAGTTTGGGTTTACTGATTAACAAGATCTAGAAAGTGGATTCTGGGAGATAGCTTAGGCTTGGGATAAGAACCTGGTAAAATAATATAAGAAAATGAATACTTGTCTTACCAAAAATTAGTTGGTGGGTGGTTAATGTGGATTTGCTTGTTGGTAAAATCTCGGTTGATTACAACAACATAACGATACTTGGGAGTTTAGTGGAGAGTCGATGGCAAGTAGGCTCCCTATGTGATGGTTGATAGCACTTGATAATATAGATTGACCTGATTGACCTAAAAAAAGATATTCTAGGTATAAAGAGTTATTGATAACAATTACAGATGATTTGACCTCCTAGGCCTCTCTCTCTCTTATAGGCATAAGTAAGAGGTGGAAGTAGTTGTCCAAACTGGACTTGAAGATGGCTTATAAATATAAGTCATTCATGTAAAGGGCTCATAATTATATTTAAACTACCATATTTAGAAAAGCAAAGTGGTATTTTGTATGTAGGTTTCATGTTGAGTTTATGCTATCTAACCTGATTGTCATTGGTTAGGGTGACCATTGTCAATCACCTTAACCATCACCAGTCAAAGACCTAGGAAAAAGATATGTTAAAGTGGGTGAAAGGGTGAGTTAAGCTAGACAAGTGATTAAATTGACTTTGGATTAGGGAAGTAGGTTCGTATAGGTAGTATTGTTGAACTTAAAGGTGTACTCGATAGAGGTTCAAGAGAAACTAAAGGTATTGAGATGACTAAGACCATGTGTGTATTTTTCTAGTGTCTACATTTTGCCTCTTTTTTTTATGTGGCTTGTGTGAATGAGCAACAAAACAAAAATAGAGACTAGCTCTAGATTTGTTTGCCCTGAGAGTAGGAGGAGGTGTTCCCACCTCAAACTGGGAGATGGTGAGGTGAAATGTAGGTGGGTACGGGTTTGATAAATGGTAAAATTTTGAGTCATGAGGTGGTGATGTGAGGTAGGGTTGGGCACTTGTGATAAAAACTTGCATATAAAATATGATAAAATGGCGTGATAGTCAAGATCACATATAGACTAGGTTGCTAATGTTTGTAAAAATAAGGATCAATGCTAAGAGGGATAAGTGACAAGTGAATCGTATGACTACTTATAGGCGTGGCAGTTGGGAACACTCAAAAACACAAGTATCCTAAGCAATATTTATGTTTATAGTGGGTATCCAAGGTAGGAATTACTCTTGGGGAAAACACAAATGGACCTAGTGTCATGGGTATCCAAGGTAGGAAGTACTCCCATTGAAACACAAGAGATTTAGTATGTACAAGGTGGCATAAAATATAAAAAGTCAACATGGCAATGTTGTCACTATAGTCAAAAGACTAGGTGAAAAAGTGTCACAAATTTTCATGCCAAATACGCCAAAATATACCAACAACAAGGTGATGAGGTTGGGGGTTGGAGGTCATGGTCGAGATGACTCCATGTGCATAAGGCACGTGGATGCTACCTACATAGTTACGTGGATGCAATATCCAACAAAACTTTAGGCCAAATGTAGTTCTTCCCATGTGGGAAATATATGGTTAAGCAACTAGGTGGGTTACTGGTAGGTTTTTAAAAAAGTAAGGTGGTGACCATGACTGCCAATGGTTAGGGGAATGATCTAAGGGTTGACTAGCGTCAGTTACCATGACTAGCGATGGACAAGGTAAAACCCTAAAAATTGCTAGGGTAAAAGTAAATAGTGAATGCCATTTTCATGTATTTGACTTTTGCATTTATGCTTTGGTGATTTTTTTATGATTTTTGTGCATGTTGGGCCAAGGTTGCTAAGGTGGAAGTGAGCTAATGGTGTACATGCTGAGCAAGGATAGAGAGGATAGAATCAGGTCAAGGACATGGTGGAGTGGTTGGGTGAGGCCTACAACATTGATAACACTCCCAGAATGAGGTATGGGGTGCTTTTTTATTTTCAAAATTGATAGCTAGGTTGGGTTTTTATTTTTGTAAAAAATTAAGGGATTTTTCTATTTAGGATTTCTTCTTATAAAAGCCCTAGTTAGGGATTGAGTGGGGTGTGGGTAAGATTGAAATGGGGGTAAGGTAGGTTTAGGTAGGTTTTGATTCTAAAATGGGGGGTTAGGGGTGGTTTGTTTGAACATATATTAATATTTATTAGGATTTTTAGATAGGTTAGATGCTTGTGTGGTTAAATTTAGGAGGTCTAGGGTTTGAGTCTCTACCACTAGGGAAAATATAGTGACCAGTGACAATTCAACTTGACCATCACAGATCAACTCTAAGGGGATAATCATCCTTAGGTGACTGGTGATGGTTAAGGAATCATCTATGGTTAAGGTCATGGTTTTAGGTTGTGTGTTGATTTATGTTGCTTATCTAGGGTAGGTAGGTAGCTTGGCTAAGGGGATGGGGTAAGATAAAAAATGGGGTAGGGTAGGGGTAGGTGGAAATTTAGTACTTAGTGTTGGGTGAAACACTAAAAATATAGTGTTGCATGTTATATTTGCAGGATAGAGAACATATTAGGTTGAGAGACTAGGTGTTAATACTCTTTGTTGAGGTCTGAAATGCCATGACTATAGAGGAGTGGTGACACATGGAGGATGTGGGCTTAGGTATGATGCATTATTATCAACCTCTACCACATAACCCTGTGATGATCATTACGCTCATCAAGAGATGGGACCTTATGACAAACATGTTTTGGTTATCGACTAGAGAGATCACCATCCTACTAAAGGATGTGCATAAGATCATGCATCTACCAATTCAGGGAGAGGTAGTATATTAGATAGAGGATGAGGAGGTAGATGACCTGATGGAAATGATCTATGGTGATGATCATACTCAAGCATGGTACCATATAGGTAGGTTTAGATATAACCTATTAAACTAGATGGCTCCAGTAGATAAATGCTTAAACACAATGATGATGATGATGGTGTTGATGGCCTTTGTGCTATCTGACTCAATTGAGGGGTAGTTTACTATGGCTTTCTTAGGTGTTCTAGTTGAGATGGTGTTGGGGAGGACTATATTTAGGTGGACCCCAATCTTTTAGTATATATATCAAGAGCTTTGGGGTTTTAGACACCATAGGTGGTATGGAATTAGTGTGGTTTAGTTCTTCACTGTTGGGCCTTTGAGTGCATTCGAGTACTGAGGCTCCTAGGATTTTTAAGAGAGGGTTATCTCTCAAAAAATTATATAGTGGGCTTCCTATGATGGAGGAGAGGCAGATCTATGATAGGGGTAGGTGGAGGAGCCAAAGACATTGAGTAGTTTTAAGGGGCACTAAATGGCCTAGTAATTGGGGATATGATATGGAGGCCCTACATCAGGTGGCCATAGTGGGTAGGACTCAGATATCACACCTTAGGTTTGTAGAGATGGTGGTGGATATACGATCATAGGGAGGGTGAAGATGAGCTTCTCTCATTTCATCATGTGTAGAGACATTTCAATATTTTTCATGAGATCCCACCTAATTTTCTTAGGTATATGAGAGAAGAGGTAGAGTTTATGTTACCAACACCCAAACCATAAGAGGTTATACTTGATTTTGAGGAGTTTTTGGTGAGGGATCCTATTGATGATGTAGGTATTGATGATGGTTACGTGGCCTGGTATTAGGGTAGGTATGTTATGGTAGACTTCAGATGGGGTGATGGGGGTCAGTGGCCCATGGATGTAGATTTAGCCCAGGCACCAACTCAGGTACAAGGAGATGGATAGGTAGTAGCAACACTTGCTATAGTATAGGCCCAAGTTACTAGTTTATAGGGATATGTGGAGGCATTATAGGGATAGGTGGCCACACTATAGGGATAGGTGTAGTCTCTGATAGCTAAGAAAGACCGGACATAGACTTCCCTTGCCATAATTATAGGTGAGTGAGATGCTGTGAGGGAATATCTTATAGGGAGAAGGACAACTACAAGAGCACCCAATTTAGTGGTCACTATATAGGAGCTCAGATATATGAGGCCATATTACTAGATTAACTACCCCAAGCCATGAGATATGTAGGGTATATAATTAGTTTAACTGATAGGGTGATAACAACTACTCCAAGCCAGTGGGAAGCCACTATTTGATAGGCTTGTGCTTCAAGGGGACCATCACTAGGTATAAGTATAGGTGCAGGACTAGATAGGTCCAATGGTAGTGGTATAAGGCCATCTAGGGCCAGTGGGGGCCCATGATTATGCTTGGATTTTTTTGATTTTGGGGCATTATTTTGATACCGGCCTATGTGCTGATGTAGGGAGATGTATATTTTGTTGAGAAAGAGTTTGATACATTGTTACATGTATTATTTTTGACTATTTGATGTATATAATGTTATGACATTCAATGTTTTATATATGATTGATGTTTATAGTTTATGTGATGTTCATGTTTGTGATTTATGGTCATGGATGCTCATGGTTATGGTTATTTGATTTGGTAGTTTAGGCATGTGATGTTTTAGAAGTTGAATTATGACGTTTTAGTTCTATGCATGACTATGATAGGATATGTTATGGATGGATACATTTTATGGCTCATGTTTATGGTTATGTGGATTGAATGGTGAATGGTATATGCTATGATGTTTTACTCATTGATTTTGTTTATGGTGTAATAACATGTTTAGAGGCTTACACGATGTGATGGATAGGTGAATGTTTGTGGTTGGATGCTATATGTTTACATTGTGCTTGGATCATTGATGGATAGATGATGTTGTTTGTTGACATAATTCATGATGTTCATAATTTTGGTATGATGTTTGTTCATGTTTATAGGTTTACATAGACTAATAAAAGATAAGAAAAAGGAACATGATGCCTTTTCATTGGTAAAGACTGACATGAAACCCAAAATTAGATTGGCTTAGTGAAAATAAATATTTCAAATGTTTCACATTAGCATGCCTAGGTTGATAGATAGGGATCCTGATAACATTATGTCAAGTGAGCTCATAGTTCCATGCATATGATATGTTGAAGGAGAATGGGTGAAATTAGAACTATTAGCAAGACTAATATGCCCTTTTTGTAGGTGTCCAAAGAGGTAGTATAAATAGGTCTTTGTATATATAGAAAGTGTAGACTGATCGATGTTAGAAGTCTACTAAGGAGAGTTGATTGCAACTTTCCTAATTTTTAATAGCTGTCCTTCAAGGGAGCAGTCTGTGGATGCTAAAGATGACCCATGTTTTGTTTTTACTAGTTTGACATTACTCTTTCTATTTATTGAATTTGATTGACATAGACTTGTTCATACATTCTCAATATATTACCTTTATGAAGACAAAACTAAGCTAAAGTGACAGTTCAATAGGCAGAAAAAGGTATAGGTGGTAAAAACCATAGGATCCTATCTCAAAGAGATTGGATGTACTATGAGAATCATGTTGTGGATAGAGCCATGGTATCCATAGTTCAATATTAGGCTGCAATTGTGATGGATAATCACATGATTCATTTTAGTCACTTGCCCCTAAAATGAGGGAAGTGAATGTGGTTGCAAGGGATGAGCTCAAATTAGAAAAATGATGATTGTGATCCCTATCAAATAATAAAAGGGACATAGATGTGAAGCATTAAGAGGCTCGATTTCTAGTTTGCCTTCGAGAGAGGATACACAATAAGCTCTTGATCCTATGGGTAATGATGTAGGGTCTAAGCCAATTGAAAGAAAATTTACCCCTTTTGCTTTTCTCCATATTAGTGACATGTTGGTTTTCTTTGAGAACAAGATCTCCAATGTTGAATTCTCAGAATTTTAGGTGTTTTTTATAAGCTTGTTTGATTCATTCTTGATAGACACAAAGATGGGAAAGGGAAGCTAAATGATGCTCGTCACATAGCTCAAGTTGAGCTAAACATTCCTGATGATAATCATTTTATGAAACAAAGTCATGCAAAGATATATGAAGAGAAGGTATTTGGACTTTAAGAGGTAGTACAGCCTCAACCGCAAACACAAGAGAGAAAGGTGTAGTACCTATAGGAGGTTGGATGCTAGTGCAGTATGCCCATAAGGCAAAAGGGATGTGAAAGTGCCAATACTGACTTGAGGCATTAACCATTTTGGTAAGCATGTTGTTGAGGGTTTTATTAGAGGATTTGGCTTATCCATTTGCTTGTGGATGATAAGGTGATGAAAAGCTAAGTTTAATACCAAGTACATCACAAAGCCCTTGAACTTATTTATTTTTGAAAGATTTGTCATTGTCGATGATGATCTTATGGGAACACCAAAATGATATATGATATGGTTGGTGATGAATTCAATAATCTTTTTAGATTTTATTGAGACAAGGAGAATAACCTCCACCCAATTGGTAAATATTCAATTGTGGTAATCATAGAATGATGTCATTGTGAAGAGTGGGGGTTGATTTCATTGATAAGGTCTAGACCCCATTATGAGAAGGGCCAAAAGTCTATAGAAACATGAAGACTATTACTAGGTGTGTGATGTAAATTAACATTTGACATACCTTTTCACATAATCATAGAAATCTTGGTTAAGGGTAGGCCAATAATAGCCTAGGTGAAGGATACACTTGGCCATAATGAGGCCATTTAATTAACCCCCACAGATACCCTCATGTGTCTCTTTTATGGCATGAGAGGCTTCTAGACCATAGAGGTAATGAAATAGGAGGCCATCCAAGCCTTGTTTATAAATAATTCTTCCCATAATGGTATAATGAGAGGTTCTTTAAACAAATACCTAGTGGGCATTCCTAGAGAGGCTAGAGGGAACTATGTCAAGGTGAAGGTAGTTGAAGGTTTGTTGATACCAAAGATCAAGCATAATTTCCTCCACACTAAAGATGGTTGAAGTGTATGATTTAGTGTAGGAAGGTTCAGTGAGGCAATGGATAATGCCTGATAGTTTGGAGTCTAAGGGTGTTGACAAGATCTGAGAGGCAAGACAAGCCATAATATTAGCAAACTTGTTGGTAGACTGAGGGGTGGTTTGGATATGGTAGTATTGGAAGGACACTAAGAGTTATATGATGAGTTGTCTATATAGTTTCATCATTTCAATATTACACTAGTAAATGTCATTGACTTGGTTAACCACAAGCTAGGATTCTCTAAAGATATTGATTGTTTTGACTCCCAAGGCCAAGGAAGTTTGGAGACCTATTACAAGGGTGTCATATTTGACCACATTGTTGGTGCATTCAAAGTTGAGTTTAAAGGACAAAAGAAGTGGTTCATCAAAAAGGGGGATAAGGATGATACCAACTCCCCTACCATGCTGACATTTAGAACCATCAAAAAACATGGTTACCTGATTAGTGAAATTTACTTGAGATAGACTTGCGATTGACTCATCTAGAAATTTTAGAGGAGGTTGATTATTTGATAAGAGTGCCTTGGCTAATTGGTTGGAAATTACTTGTCCCTTGATTTATTATTATTAGAGGAACTCAAGATAAAACTCAGATAAAAGTATGAGCCACTTAGCCATATGCTAGTTTTGGTATGGTTTGGAGTGCATGTATTTCAGGGGGTCAATATTGGTTATGACAAAATTTTTGTGGTTAAGAAGGTAGTGGCAAAGTTTGGTGCATACGAAGACCAGGGCCAAACATAATTTCTTGATATGTGTGTATTGAGTCTCATATTTTAAAAGTGTGTGGATAATTTAATAGATGGCTTGCTCTTTGTGTTGTTCATCCTAATGGACAAGCATTGCCCCTAGGGAGTGGCATGTGGCAGAGATATAAATGTAGAAAGGTTGGCCATCCTTTTGAGGTGTAAGGATAGGTGGAGATAGTAGGTACTCTTTGAGTGCATCAAAGGGCTTTTGATAATCGACATTCCACTTGAAAGAGACATCCTTTTTCAAAAGATGGTGTTGTTGGGTGAATATTTTGTCAATTAGCATACTGATAAACAAAATAGGTTTGATCAACCACAACAGGAAGATTGGTCAGCCAAATGTGTAGTTTTACCACATAAAAAGGGGACTAATCTCTCCTCTCATCAAGGGGAGGTTCCCTATAAATACGCAGGAGGCTATATATTATATATATAAGTAGAAAGTAAGAAACAAGGGTGGGATAAACCATCCATCTCTCTTTTTTCAGAGATGATGCTAACAAACAGAGGAGAAATCCTAGGTGATTGGTGAAGGTACTTCTCTTCTTTTAGAAGTAACATTTAGCCAAGAGCCAGATCCCTTCCTGGATAGTAGAAATCTTGGTGAAGTGAAAAAAGGCACTTCTTTTCTTTTAGAAGTGCTTATTCTTGCAAACAACAAGAATCTTTTTGGTAGGATAAGTAACAGGGTGCCAAGGTCATAGTAACCAATAATCTAAGATGTAGCACAAAGTCTCCACCTTGACTACCCAAGAGTGAGATACGAAGGGCAATGAGGGCACAAAGTCATCCCAAGGTTCTTTACATAGAAACATAAAATAAACACATACTAAAGACAACTATGGCAGCACAAAGTCTTCCCACAGTTGGATTTAGGACACCTTCCTTGCTAATTTCACTAATTCTACTTGCCAAATTAAATAAACAAGAACACATTTAGAAGATAGAAATAAGAATAATCTTCTAAAATGATACAAGCCAAAACAACACAAAGTCTGTAAACAACTTGCTTTCTCATTCAGATAAAATGAAATGAAATACAATCTAAGTTCAAAGTCTCAGCATTCGCCTTTCAATTGGGCAGAGTTTCACTTCTATATTGGGAAGGTCTCCTTAAAATAATAAAAGAGATTACAATATATAGCCACCAATCAAGGCTTGGTGCTCTCTCCCATGGGACGGCCCATGCTATAGTCAACACCTTCAATGCACCTTCAGTTCTATCTGGAGGGACCATGCTGGGAACAGTGCATTACCATAACTATGGTGTGTCCATTCCTCTAATATGTCTCTTCTTAATATGGACTGTCTAGTCCTTTTCCTAATGTCTGCACAATGGTCTAATTTGTCTTTACTTTATGGAATAAAAATAGGCCACATCCTTGATTTGGTGAGCTCAGAAGTCTACTTGATCCACTATTTCACCTACTAGAAATAACTCTTTTAAATATATTTCTGGTCCTTTAGTCTCGCTCCTCTTTCCCTTGTAGCAATTTGAGTTTTAGGCTCTCTTTTCAACTAGTCATTTAGTTCTTCTCTTTGGAGTTTTGGCCTTCAAATGTATTTGAGTCCCATCATCCTCCTTAGCAATTCATTCGTGTCTTTCTTGCTTGCTTTGGCCACTTTTTTCTGATCTCAATAAGTGACACGTGGCGTGTTCAACTTACTTTATCAACTCACCCAGGACCCACCACAGTCTTTACAAAATGAAAGGAAGAGATCGTGGATGTTAACACTTGGCAGATTTTGTCAAGCTTTTCAAGGGACATGTGGCATGTTCCATGTAATCTAGCAATCACATAGATGATGACACTTGGAACACTCTGCTCTCAAGCTCTTTCCTTTGGTCGGGCTTATTTCCTTAATAATTTCCTTCAGACAAAATTTTTGAAGGAAATTGTTAGGATTGTGGAGCTAAAAGCTTCACTGATGCAAACAGGAGAGGAGGTTGCTGAAGGTTGCTGAGTTGCAGAAGAAGTTGGGGTCGGTCTGATCAGCCGACGTCGGCGGGATAGCACAGAGAAGCAACCAACGTCGGTCATATATTGGCCGACGTCGGTCACCTCCAGGCGGACAGGGACCGGCGTCGGTCACCTGTGTGGTTCGACTGCGAGCTATTTACGGGCAGTTAGCTAACGAACCAAGTGTTTGCATGATGAGCGCTAATTTTAGACTCATAGCTGCGGATCTAATTATGGTAATTAGATGTCTAATCATTGTTTGGATGAGATCTATATAATAGACTCATGGTTGTATTGTAAAAGTGTGCTAGGGAGTAAGAGAGCATAATTATAAGCTCCTTCTGTGTGTGAGGTAGAGCTATGGTGCGTTCCTCCTAGTGCCACAGTACCAGGTGTGTTGGTGCTGGATTGGAGAGCCAGCTGGGTTCTTCAATAAGTAAGATCGTTGATCTGCAGGTGTATGTGTGTGCAAGGTCGAGGTTCACAGGTGATTGGAACCATTGCTTGATTTGCAGGTGTGCAAGGTCATACAGACAGCAACACTACAGGGAGCAGTATCAGGCAGGATCTACTTGGAGTACAGGTGTGTACTCGGATAGAGCAAGAGGAAGGCAAGGGAGTTCCTTCCATAAGTATGGTCTGTTGAATTGCAGGTTGTTGCAGATTCATGGGAGATCTACTTGAAGTACCTTGAGTACTTGTGGAGCACGTGGAGTGCTTGTGGAGTGCGTGGAGCACTTGTGGTGTGCGTGGAGCACGGGAGGTGAACACCAACTCTGTATTTGAGTTGGGTGTTGGGACCTGTGAGAGGGAGAGCTTTGGGGAGAAGAATTACTGTTCACTTGAGGTGTGGGAAACCTCTGTAAGGTGGTGGAGAAGAAGTGGCATCTTCTTTATTGTATTCTTTTCTGTATAAAGTGTTAATACAATTTGGTATTGTCTCTCATATCATGTGTTATTCTGAATTCTAGTTACTTGGTGAATCTGGTTAATTTCCGCATATTAAGTTGCTTGGTATTAGTAATCAAATTGCATGCTTCCGGTGTACACCCTCTCCCAACAAGTGGTATCAGAGCATGTTTGTTGTTCTAGATCACCAACAAGTGGTATCAGAGCCTTGGTTGTAGGTTCTTGAGCTTGACACCAACAGGTGGTATCTGAGCTGAGGTTGGAGGAAGCAGGTTTTGTGTTTGGTTACAGGTCACTCTCAGGGGTTTCTGATCGAGTGGGAGTAGAGCAACAACAGATCAAAGTAAGCTAAGAATGGAGGAGTTGAAAAGCACAGATGGTCACTCACGGTCCTATGGAAAGAAAGAGCAGGTAAAAGATTATTGTTGGTTGGTAACAGATCAGCATGAAGAAACTGAAGATACAGATGTAGCAGGTGTTGTTGCACAGGATGTGTTTGCAGGTTTCTTGGATAAAGTTGAATCTTGGATAAAAGATTCGGTTGCCTCTTTCCATGCAGTTCCAGGTAGAGGAGCTGGTAAGCCTTGTCAGATTGTTGGCAAAGGCAAAGTGAAGCTGAAACTGCAGGCGGCCAACACATAGGTGTTGATGAAGGTCATGCAGGTCCCAGGTTTGGAGATATGGCTAATTTCTTCAGAAAGATTGGGTGATGAGAGATGCACAAGAACTCTCACAGCGGATGCACTTGAATTAGCTGGTGGTAAGAAAACAGGTATCCTTTATCTACTTGTTTATATTACTGATTCTTCTTTTGTTGCAGAGACGTGGCTTCGTAGGCTTGGTCACATGAGCAGGAAGGAGATGCATGTTCTTAAGCGGAAGATAGATATATTTGACAGGCTTAAGAACTGGAAAGCCTTGGTGTTTATGGAGGAGATGGCGGACAGAACCCAGTGGATGTGGCTGGATACTTCTGAGCAGGGCAGTTTGGACATGGATATTGATTCAAAGGAGCTCGCGGGTAAAAAGTCATCACTCACAGGCGAACACAGACACCGATGTCGGTCAGGAGGAACCGGCGTCGAACAGACAGGTGCCGATGTCGGTCATGTGCAGACCGAAGCCGGCGATGTCGGGCAGGGTAAGACCGATGTCGGTCATAAGACCGACGTCGGCAGTATTTAAGACCGATGTCGGTTAGGAGAACCGACGTCGGCAGCAGGGACACCAGTGCAGGCAGGTTGGTAGTCAGGTACAGATGCATGGAACCGACGTCGGTCGGATGCAGACTGTGGAGTGACCGAGGTCGGTCACTGTAACGGATTTTGGGTGGACAGCAAGCTGTCAAGGAGTCTCAAACACCCATACGGAGGACTGAAGGCGTAAGTAGGCCCTCAAATTCGTTGTTCCTCTTCTTCATATTTGTTGCTGATTGTAGAGCAGGAAGGATCCAGGATACAGGTGTGAGCTTGGCATGGATGAGGATGTGATTCCTTGGAGGAGAACCAGACAGGTGTGTTTTGGTAGAGATGCCAGCAGGTATAAAAGCACAGAGACGAATGGATTCCTTAGTAGAAGAATGGAGAGAACGGATACATGAGACGGAAGATCATTTATATGGTCTTGTGGAGCTGTAGGATAGTGGTACAGGTTTTGACAGGTGGAGGACGGAGCATGGCTTCAGTCAGTGTCAGGTAACTACTGTGATTTGACTTACCAGGGGGATGGTGATTGCAACATCATTCTGTTGCTGTATGTGGATAGTATGCTAGCTAGCAGGGGTGTACATACAGGGTTTTGCTGAGCTAAGGGTAAGATTAGTTCAGTGGCATGTCATGAGGAGTTTGGAGCAACGGAATTCTTTGGCATGGGAGGCATGGAGATCACAGGGTGATTTTGTCTCGAGTGGGAGCTGATGTGAAACAGGTGTTGGCGAGGTTCAGGTTGCAGAACTGGAGCACACTAAGGGCTGGACAGGTACAGTGTCCGAAATCACATGAGGTCTGGTATAGACCTGAGTATTCCCATACAGTGGGAGCTGTCAGAGAGTTAGGAGCCAATTCGAGGAAGTGGATTCTCAGGTTTTTTGAGAGGGACCGGCAGCAGGTGTTGCTATGCAGGGTCAGGACTTCACTACAGGTATTTGTAGGTTCGGATGTGGCATGTTACTCGGATGACAGGTGGTACATCACAGGTTGTGTGGTGGGTTGTCTTCAGGTGGGAGCTTGAAGAGGGATACAAACCAGGAAACAGATTAGACGGAGTACAGGTACAGGTACAGTGCAGCTGTTTATCTCCAAGTGGGAGATTGTTAGGATTGTGGAGCTAAAAGCTTCACTGATGCAAACAAGAGAGGAGGTTGCTGAAGGTTGCTGAGTTGCAGAAGAAGTTGGGGTCGGTCTGATCAGCCGACGTCGGCGGGATAGCACAGAGAAGCAACCGACGTCGGTCATATATCAGCCGATGTCGGTCACCTCTAGGCGGACAGGGACCGGCGTCGGTCGCCTGTGTGGTTCGACTGCGAGCTATTTACGGGCAGTTAGCTAACGAACCAAGTGTTTGCATGATGAGCGCTAATTTTAGACTCATAGCTGTGGATCTAATTATTGTAATTAGATGTCTAATCATTGTTTGGATGAGATCTATATAATAGACTCATGGTTGTATTGGAAAAGTGTGCTAGGGAGTAAGAGAGCATAATTATAAGCTCCTTCTATGTGTGAGGTAGAGCTATGGTGCGTTCTTCCTAGTGCCACAGTACCAGGTGTGTTGGTGCTGGATTGGAGAGCCAGCTGGGTTCTTCAATAAGTAAGATCGTTGATCTGCAGGTGTATGTGTGTGCAAGGTCGAGGTTCACAGGTGATTGGAACCATTGCTTGATTTGCAGGTGTGCAAGGTCATACAGACAGCAACACTACAGGGAGCAGTATCAAGCAGGATCTACTTGGAGTACAGGTGTGTACTCGGATAGAGCAAGAGGAAGGCAAGGGAGTTCCTTCCATAAGTATGGTCTGTTGAATTGCAGGTTGTTGCAGATTCATGGGAGATCTACTTGAAGTACCTTGAGTACTTGTGGAGCACTTGGAGTGCTTGTGGAGTGCGTGGAGCACTTGTGGTGTGCGTGGAGCACGGGAGGTGAACACCAACTCTGTATTTGAGTTGGGTGTTGGGACCTGTGAGAGGGAGAGCTTTGGGGAGAAGAATTACTGTTCACTTGAGGTGTGGGAAACCTTTGTAAGGTGGTGGAGAAGAAGTGGCATCTTCTTTATTGTATTCTTTTCTGTATAAAGTGTTAATACAATTTGGTATTGTCTCTCATATCATGTGTTATTCTGAATTCTAGTTACTTGGTGAATCTGGTTAATTTCCGCATATTAAGTTGCTTGGTATTAGTAATCAAATTGCATGCTTCCGGTGTACACCCTCTCCCAACAGAAATGTTCCTTGTCAGCCTTTGAATAAATCCAAAGAAATTCTATCTTGTCTATCTTCTCTTTAACCCTTAAACCAATGTTGCTTGCCCTCTACAAGGGAACTTGCCTCTAGTTCACTGCCCTCCACAAGGGCATTTGTTCCTTTGGCTTTGGGGCAGCCCCTTGAACCTGCCGATTGAACCAACTTTGGTTCAATGGTTCAACAGTTCAATTGGTTCATTCTTCATTATTTGGCCAAGTCTTTTTTGATCTTTTGAACCAAGTGTGTTGAACCAAAATGGTTCAAGGTTCAATAGTTCAATAGTTCAAGCCTTTGTTTTTTGGAGCTTGCTGATTGAACTCTGTTAGTTGAACAGAGGCATTGACCCGATCCTGAAGATGACCAAGTGTTGGAAACTGATTATTTTGATTGAACTCACTTATAGAAACCTTTAAACCTGCTAATCCCTTTACTAAAAAAGCCTAGAAAATGGAGAAATTGAAAGCTCAGAACTAATTTTCAAAAGGGAAGAGATGATTTTAGTCAGATGAACTAAAATAGTTCGTAGGTTGTCCCAAAAATGTCACTTATTTTTGAGGACAATAGTTGGCTCTAGTTGGGGAAATTCCTTCAGTTAAAAACTTGGAATATCTAAGGGGAGTAGAAACCAGAATCTCCAGTGCCCCGAAGTATGCCATTGGGCTGAGTCATGCTACCCAAAAAGGAAAGGTGCCAAAAATGAAAATGAAAAGCACAAAATAGAACTAAAGACTATACAAATATACATATGTATAGATGATCTCATCTGATGCCTCAAGATTTGAAGCACTTTAGATGCCACCCACTATGAGATAGTAAAAATGGTCTTCCATCCTGATAAACTAGCATGAAACCATTTTGTCCCCAAAAATAGTGATGGGTGAATGGAACTCTCCACTAGGAAACCAATTTTCTATGTCTTCCTCTTGGCTCTTTCTTCTTCTTGCCCCATGGTAGGACGTGGTCTTTAAACTGAAAACCATAACTCCTTGCTCTCTTGGTGAAGAGTTCCTTTTGTTGACTTTGGAGTATAGTAGTATGGTCCACCACCATAGCTTGTTATTGTACTAGTCTAGTCCAACACATGCTTTGATTGTCAGCATCAAATTCCTGACAAACCATTAGCTCAACATCTCCTTTAGTGTGAAGGAGTTTGATATCTTCATCCTGAGTAGTCTTCAATTTGAGCAATAGAGATTCACATCTAGCTGTGTTGTTGGTGTTTCTAAACTACAACTTGCATGAAGGAAAAATAACTCCTTGAGGAGATATCAACACAATCCTGGCTCTAGCATTAGTGGAAGAATTGCTGCCATTAGATTCTAAGATCCAAGCATCATCAGAAGCTGATCTTCTATCATATTTCTCTTCATTGGAGATGGAATATCCTTCTTGATTTGTACAGCACCCTACTAAATCTTCTAATGTCTTGTTTGGATCAAATCCTAGATTGCCAGCTATAGGACTTTCATTAGCTGAGACATGAGCATCCTCTATGGTCAAGAAGTAATTACCTTTGCCTGATGGCTCAAATAGAATTTGAGCTACAGGGGTTGACGTTTGGGTGACCACAAATTTTGCCTCAGACATGTCCATACTTAGTTCTCCACCAATGTCCAACTGCTCAGGATTGGCTTGCAGGAATTCAAATTTAGTCATTTGAATTCTAGATTTCTTGACATGATCAATTATTTTAGATGACTAAAATGGACTAGGAAGAGAGGATGGGAGTTCATCCTTTTGGTTTTTGAGAGGGGGAGGACTGGCCTACAAATTTGAAGTTGAAGGTGAAAAAATGTTTGGGGTACTTACTTTTTTGGCAATCACTGGGTCCTTTGGCTGGAAAGGTAGAGTAGTTTCCTGCTTAGCAATTGAAATTTCTAGTTGAGGTCACTCCTCTACTTTCTCCTTATCAGCTAGTTGGGCTAACTGATTCTTGGACTGAGTGAATACTACGTATAATCCTTTGACTGCTTCACCTTCACTTCTGGGTTCATCTTGGTAATTTAGGAAACCAATGTGGGAGTCACCAGCTAATTCTTTTTGATCCTCTATGAAGATATTAGCCTCATTTTCTTGCTCAAACTCAGGTTGGAAAGAGAAATCATGTCTTGTTTCTAGATATCTAACTACTGAATTTGTTGGAGGTGCTTCAAGGGCAAGGTTCCTATGTGGGGGAGGAAGATGATTTGGCTGCCCTTGATTCCTGGTGGCATTGCCTTGATATGGATGATTTTGAAATGCCTTCCTTGGCATATCCTAATTAGGAGGAACAAACATACTTTGGGCCATTTGCCTTTTCAAGGCTAGCAGTTCATTTGCCATCTTTTGCACCATTTGATCAGTGGTGGCTGAAGGTGGATACTCAAAAGATGAGGATTTACCTCTGTTAGGATCTCTCCTTATCTTTCCTACCAAGATAAGGTCATATTTTAGCTCAGTAGCCAAGTCTTGAGCAACAACAAGGTCTATATGTCTAGCCTGTCTCAGCAAGAAACTCACTTCAGGCAGCTGTGAGTTGATGAAGAAATACTTGAGATTCTGAGGTGTTGGCTAGGCAATCATGGGAATCTTGTGCCTCAGCTTGTCAAACCTAGCAATGAATTCCCTCATAGGTTCATGGGGCTCCTTCTTCATCTGTGTGAGTTGGGATAGCAAGGCATGTGCATCTTCTATAGGCTTAAACCTTGCTTCAAACTTGGCTTTAAGTGTGTCCCACTCAGTCACTGATCCAGCTTATAGATGGTAGAACCAGTCTACAGTAGCACCTTGTAGGGTCTCCACAAAAATCTTGATAGCCACATCTTCAAATTCCACCCCTATCACACCATAGGCTATGATAAAGGCTACAATGTGTTCATCAGGGTGAACTCTCCCATCTCCAAAGAATTTAGGGAAGTTCTTTCTCAAGCTACATGGAAGTTCATGCAGAGGTGGAGTCAAGTTGAGTGGGCCAAAAGAGTTACCCCAGGTGCCTTGAACTACCATGATTTAATTATGAAAAATAGGGATAACAAATCTAGGTGGAGTGGCCAGATTACAGAACAAAAATGGAAAAGAATTGGCCCTACTTCAGCTTGAGGCTTGAGGCTTCAAACTGCACACTCTTTTCTAGTAACTCTAGTTTTGTAGACCAGATAAAATAATGGAGATGGAAGAAAATGGTAAGGCTATAATGATAATGGGTAAGACACAAAACAGAGTCGCTAGAGTCTATATAATGGATAAGGGAAGGAACTAATTTAATTTGAAACTTGAGGCTTCAGACTGCACGTTCATCCCCATCAGAGTCACCAAATTTTTTTGGGTGAATATTTTGTCAATCAGCATATTGATAAACAAAATAGGTCTGATCAACCACAATAGGAAGATTGGTCAGCCAAATGTGTAGTTTTACCACATCAAAAGGGGACTAATCTCTCCTCTCATTAAGGGGAGGTTCCCTATAAATACACATGAGGCTATATATTATATATATAAGTAGAAATTAAGATACAGGGGTGGGATAAACCATCCATCTCTTTTTTTAGAGATGATGCTAACAAACAAAAGAGAAATCCTGGGTGATTAGTGAAGGTACTTCTCTTCTTTCAAAAGTAACATTCATCCAAGAGCCAGATCCCTTCTTGGATAGTAGAAATCTTGGTGAAGTGATAGAAGGCACTTCTCTTCTTTCAAAAGTGCTTGTTCTTGCAAACAATAGGAATCTTTCTAGTAGGATAAGTAACAGGGTGCCAAGGTCGTAGTAACCAACAATATAAGATGTAACACAAAGTATCCACCTTGACTACCCAAAAGTGAGATATGAAGGACAATGAGGGCACAAAGTCATCCCAAGGTCCTTTACACAGAAACAAAAAATGAATACACACTAAAGACAACTATGGCAGCACAAAGTCTTCCCACAGTTGGCTTTAGGACACCTTCCTTGTTACTTTCACTAATTGCTTGCCAAATTAAATAAACAAGAACACATTCAGAAGATAGACATAAGAATAATATTCTAAAATTATACAAGCCAAAATAACATAAATTTTGCAAACAACTTACTTTCTCATTTAGATAAAATGAAATGAAATACAATCTGAGCTCAAAGTCTCAGTATTTGCCTTTCAATTGGGCAGAGGTTCTCTTTTGTATTAGGAAGATCTCCTTAAAAAAATAAAAGAGATTACAATAAATATCCACCAAGTAAGGCTTGGTGCTCTCTCCCATGGGATGGCCCATGCTGCAATCAATGCCTTTAATGCACCTTCAATTCTGTTTAGAGAGACCATGCTGGAAACAGTGCATTGCCATAACTATGGCGTGTCCATTCCTCTAATATGTCTCTTCTTAGTATGGACTATCTAGTCCTTTTCTTGATGTTTGCATAGATGTCCAATTTGTCTTTACTTTATGGAATAAAAATAGGCCGTGTCTTTGATTTGGTGCGCTCAGAAGTCTACTTGATCCGCTATTTCACCTACTAGAAATAAATCTTTTGAAGATATTTTTGGTCCTTTGGTCTCGCTCCTCTCTCCCTTGTAGCAATTTAAGTCTTTGGGCTCTCTTTTCAACCAGTCATTTGGTTCTTCCCTTTGGCATTTTGGCCTTTAAATGCATTCAAGTCATGTCATCTTCCTTAGAAATTCCTTCATGTCTATCCTGCTTGCTTTGGCTACTTTCCACTAATCTCAACAAGTGACACGTGGCATGTTTAACTTTATCAACTCACATGAGACCCACCACAGTCTTTATGAAATGAAAGGGAGAGACCATGGATGTTAACACTTGGCAGCTTCTGTCGAGCTTTTCAAGGGACACGTGGCATGTTTCGTGTAATCTAGCAATCACACAGACAATGACACTTGGAGCGCTCTGCTCTCCAACTTTTTCCTTTGGTTGGGCTTATTTCCTTAATAATTTCCTTTGGACAAAAAGTTTGAAGGAAATATTCCCTATTAGCCTTTGAACAAATCTGAAGGAATTCTATCTTTTATGTCTTCTCTTTGACCCTTGAACTAATGTTGCCTACCCTCTACAAGGGCACTTGCCTCTAGTTTACTACCCTCTGCAAGGGCATTTGTTCCTTTGGCTTTTGGGCAGCCCCTTGAATTTGTCAATTGAACCAAATGATTGAACCAACTTTGGTTCAATAGTTCAATGGTTCAATTGGTTCATTCTTCATTATTTGGCCAAGTCTTTTTTGATCTTTTGAACCAAGTGCATTGAACCAATTGGTCATTGAACCCATTGAACTGTTGAACCAAAATGGTTCAAGGTTCAACGGTTCAATGGTTCAAGCCTTTGTTTTTTGGAGCTTGCCAATTAAACTCTATTAGTTGAACTGAGGCACTGACCCGATCCTAAAGATGACGAAGTGTTGGAAAATGATTCTTTTGATTGAACTCACCTACATGAACCTTTAAACCTGTTGAACTTGTTAATCCTTTTACTGAAAAATCCTATAAAACGGGGAAATTGAAAGCTCGAAACCAATTTTCAAAAGGGAAGAGATGATTTTAGTCAGATGAACTAAAATAGTTCATAGGTTGTCCCAAAAATGTCACTTATTTTTGGGGACAACAGGTGTAAGGGCTAACATCGATCAGAGAGCTAGGAGATGAAGTGATGAATTTATTGAAGTTTCCCCTATAAGTTGTAGATTTGTTTAAGGTTGGTTGGAGGTAGCATCTTAAGGATGGCTTTGATTCTAGCCAGATCAACTTTGATTCCTTGAAGGGAAATGATCAAGCCAAGATATTTTCCTGACAGGACCCCAAAAATACATTTCTTAGGATTGAGGTAGACATGATAATGGATAAGCCACTCAAAGATAATCTTGAGAATGGCTAAATGGTCTTTGTGAAGCTTTAATTTCTTAAGAAGGTCATCCACATAGTCTTTGAAAATTGTATAGATAAGGTCATGGCATGTTGGTAGGTTACACCAGTGTTCTTAAGACTGAAGGGCATGACTCTATAACATAAATTCCCCCGTGAGGTGATAAAGGTAGTTTTGTGCTAATCTTCAGGGGTAATCAAAATCTGATTATAACTCAAGAATCCATCCATGAGTGACAACATCTCATGGCTCACTATAAGATTAACAAGTTGGTCAATGCTAGGTAGAGGAAAGTCATCCTTTGGGTAGATGAGGTTGAGGTCATGAAAGTCCACATAGATATATACTCCCCCTATGGTTTTAGTGATAGGTACGATATTTTAAAACCATTGGGGTTAATCAATGGGTTGAATAAAGTTGATAGAAAGGAGGTGTTGAAGCTCTTCTTTGACAAAGAGGGATATACGAGGGTGCATTCCATGAAGTTTCTATTTGACAGGTTTGGCATCATGATTGGTTACAATGTTGTGGGTGGTGATGGCTAGGTCAATACTGGACATGTTGGCATATTACCAGGCGAATGTAATACTATAGTTTTGGAGGAAGGTAGAGAAGTCCTGTAGTTCCTTAGAGGTGAGATTTTGGCCAAGTTTGATGATATGGGTGTTGGAAATATTATCATTGATGTCAAAGGTCTAGCATTGGTGATAAAGGCCCCATAGCATTTATTATCTAAATGTGTTTTTAATGTTCATATTTTGGTTAAAGTGTGTTGATATTTATTTAATATTAATGAATATATTTTTAGTTGCATAAAGCCAAAATAATGGCCTATGGAGAAATAAAATAATCATAGGGTAAAGACAAAAGAGGAATGGGACATATTTTCCCATGAAGAGTCATCTTGAGGAATTCCAAGATTCACCAAGTGAAGACAAAAGAGGAAGGGTGAAATTTCTCATGAAGGGACACTTTGAGGAATATAAAAAATCACCAAGATAAATACAAAAGAGGAAAGGATGCATTTGCTCATAAAGGGTCACCATGTGACTTTTCAAATGCAAGGATTCAAAGGGTCATGCAAATCTAGTGCCATTTTCCATGAGGATTGAAGGGTCACAAAAGGTGATGCCAAAGGTTATTTGGTAAGCTATAAAGAAAGGCTTGGGAAGCCATTTGTAAGACGTGAGAAAAAACATGGTTTGTAATTGTTATATCTTGCTTAGAAGAGCATAGGAGAGAAAATAAAGAGATATAGTAATGTGCTATCATTTGTTGAGAAAGAAACATTGAGAGATAGTTGTGTGGTATACACAATAGGGGTGCTCTTGTGGGTTGGTACTCACAAATTAGTTGTTATGTTGGCACTCAACAAAGGGGTTGGTGCTCCTTCAAGTTGGTGCTTGTGAATATTGTAGTTTGAGTTGGTGCTCATTCATATACTTGAGATTGTTCTTGATGGTTTTTCCCACAATGGGTTTCTATGTTAAAATTTGGTCTCTCTCTCTCTCTCTCTTGTGTGGTGTTTATTGTTTCAATTTTATTGCACATCTTAAATGTATGGGTATGTGGAATTTGATTAAGTAAAAGTTTACAAGATATATGATGTATTAATTCACCCCCCTCTTAGTATATCTCATGCTTAATAATGGGGGTTTTTTAGACTACCTATGTCAATGCCTATGGCATATTCATTCAACATGGTTGAGGTTTTTTGAGGAAAAGATTTGTGGATGGAGGAATTTAGTGAACCAAAGTAGGTGAGAATAACATTATCATCTTAACACTGAACAGTGTAGGAGAGTCTTCTCCCATGAGTTTAGGATGGGTCAAAGGGATGGATATGTATGCCCCTTCCTTTTGATAAGTTAGGGGGTTGAGGGTAATCATGTTGATGAAATTTTTTTTTGGGTGTGATGATGTCCTCATCCTCACCCATAGGTAGAGTGGGTGTTAGTGAGGAATGGGTTTCTTCTTCAATAATGGTAGGGGTAGTTTGTTTGGATTTCTTATTATTAGGTAAAATGAAGCTAAGACCATGCTTCTTGTGAGGTTTTTGGGTCTCAATCAAGGTCAATGTGTATGGGCCATGCTCATATCATCCCAAACCAAATCCCTTATAAGCACATCTATTAAGGTATAATTTGGTAAAGTTTGGGTTGTCTAAATAAGAGAAGGTGGAGGTGAATGATTGAGGTGGAGAGGGAGTGACGACTATGTTAAGTGGCTTGCTAATTCCCCCATAGATAAAGTGGGAGTGATGACTGTGATGGCTCCAATGTTGGGGTCATAACCCAGTTAGTGGTTGAGTTTCCTATACTCTTAAGGAGTAAGGAGGGCATCAAGGGTGAGGAGATGGTATTATACAAGGGTAAGGCATTGGAATGTAGGTTCCAAAGGGTTAATGATGGGTATTTAGTCCATGGGGATAGATGAGCTAGTAGAGGTCTCAATGGAAGGGGGATAAGTAACAACTTCAGCTTCTATAGGTGAGGGTTTTATGATGGTTATTTATAGTGCTTTAGATGGAGGTAGAAGAATGTCATTAGGTTGGTAGGTCATATTACATGATACAAAATGGCTAGGGTTAGCTTGTATGGTAACAACTTGACCTTTGTGTTTAAACTTGACATAATGTTGGAGGGTGGAAGGTACACAACCCATGGCATGGATCCAAAGTCTCCCTAGCAAAACATTGTAGTGAAAATCACCTTTGACCACATAGAAGAGTTTAGGGAGTGTGCAAGGTCCTAGCCAAATATTAAGGATGATGGTTCCTAAGGTAGTGGTCATAGTGTCATTAAAATATCTAAGGATGGTTAAAGTTTTGGACATGACATTATCTGACAACTTTAGTTGCATAGGCATGAGAAGAGATGATGTTGATACTATGTCCCCCATCAATCGTAACCTATTTGATTTGGGTTTGGTTGAGGTGGGATGTAATAAAAAAGGGGGATCTAGGTCTTCAGGGTGGATAAAAGGTATCTATAAGTCCTTAAAGGGTAGAGAGTTGGAGAGCACCAACAAAGGCCTCTATGGGTTGGGAATCCCTTGATCTAACTTTAATGGCCTATATAACCTCAATCATAGACTAACACTGGTAAAGTGAGGTGGAAATGAGCTCATAGAGGTTCATTTTAGTAGGGGTTTGGTGGAGTTATTTAAGGATGACTCTCCTGATGGATTTAGAGGGGTTAGCCTCTGATGTGCCTAAAATAGTGACTTTGGGCTTAACTATAGGCATGGAGGTTAGGATCAGGTTTGGTTTAGGGTCAGTTGATGGGTATGTCCATGGAATGGACACTTTGGCCTTCCCTTTATCCTTTTGTTATGATCATGTGACCACATTATTGGTATGGATAGAGGGGGAAGGTATGATGGGGGGTTGGGTACATTCTCCATCACTCTGAGGTGAGAGTGGGGGGTTAAGAATGTGTTGGTGGCTAGTTTTTAGGTGTAGTGGTGGATGGATGGATGGAAGGTCATCTACAAAGAGATCATCCTTGTCATAGAGTTGGTGGATAATGGCCTGAAGAGATTTATAATTCTTTATGTCATGCCCAAGTGTCTTATGATAGGAGGATATTTGATTGTCATTGTACCAGGTTAGCTTTAAAAGGATTAAAAAGTTTGATGGGAGGTAATGTAAGGTAGGAGGTTTGTACTAACATTCAAAGAATGGTTATATAAGAATCTGCTAAAGGTAAGGAAGGTTTTGGGATTACGATTTTGGTTGGTAAGATTGGTGTGTGGTAATATGTTAGGTGAGAGATGACTTGGGTAAGGTGGTCCAAGTAGACAATCTTGGCCTAGGTATGTTGGCAATTAAGGTGATTGAATTTGGTGGTCTAACTGGTTGTGATCTGGGAAGGACTAGCATATTAGATAGTAAATGTGTTGGTGTAATCAACTATAATGGGTGACATATGTTAAAAGGGGGTTGCTTTTTAAGCAAAGTGGAAGGGTGAGGTCCTAAGATAGAGGGAAAAGTAGAGGGAGGTAGAGGCTTGGCCATGTGTCCTTTCATTGATTTCATCCTTTTGGTTGATGTGGGTTGAGATCTAGGCATAGGCTTAGGTGAAGTTAAGTCTACTTTCAGGGATGGGTGAACCAAACTCTGAGTAGGGAAGGCACCAAGAGTTTTGAAAGGTTTGGTTGGTGAGGTGGTGGATTTTTTGGTTGATTGAGAAGTTGAGGGGTTATTAGAGGTTTGGATTGGTTTAAGAGGTGATGGATAGATGATGGATTGGTTGGTTATAGGTGTGCTACATGGCTTAGGTTTGTTGATGAAGGGGAGCCCTAACTATTTCCAAAAAGTGGCTTGATCCATGTCTAGTTTTAAGGCAAATTATAATTTTTGTACTAATGTAGAAAAGAAGGTTTGTGTACTAGTCCTGATCCATGGGTAGTGGATGAAATAGATAGACTTATAGGTTGGGTGGGATGCTTGGTAGGTTGGTTGATCTCTTGAGGTGAGGGAAATAAGGTTGAGATAAATGGCTCATCCATAAGAGGCATGGGTAAGAATGTTCCTCCTTTAGGGATAATATCCTTAGGAGTAACAGTTTATTGGGTCATTGGTAGAGGTGCCGAATTAGGAATGTTGATTTGCCTAGATGTAATAATTGATGTAGTATGTAATGATTCCAAAACTTCTATGAGGGTAACTAGGGAGAAGGGAAATTATTTGGTTTGACTATCCAAAGGATGATAAAGTGACTTTATGACTTTGGTAAGTAAAGTAGGGGAGGAATGGGTAGATTGCTTGATCAAGTCCTCATGGGTAGGTGTATTGAAAACCATGTTAACCATGTGGGAATTATGAGAGAACTTGACCTATGTGTCCTTGAATTTGAAAGGGGCATGGTTGGGAAAACGTTTCCTGAAGATGTCAAGAGATTGATTTTGAGGTTCATTGGGATTATCCAACACGAGTTCCCCTTTATCGATAAGACTCTGAATAATATTATTGAAAATATTACATCAACTAACATCATGTCCAATTACCTAATGAAAATCATAGAGATCATTCTCATTATACCAAACAAGTGCTAGATGAGAAGAGTCAAATTGTCAAGGAGGTTTGATAGGTGGAAGATATATAAGGTTATCTTTTAGTAGCTTCTCTAGAACTGAGGTGTAAGATTTTCCAAACGGAGTGATTTTTTTTTTGTTGTTTTGGTTTGGGTTCCTTGCATTTGGATTAGAGGTATTGGGAGAATTTTATTGGTTGACATTGGGTGGAGGGGAAGTTTTAAGGATGATGGCATTCATGGTTCCCCTAGTCTTGGTTCTGGCATTGTCTTGGTTGCCTAGTTTGGAGGAAGAGGTTTCATTGGTTTTGAAGGTAGATTTTTATTTTATAACTTTAATTTACACTCATCTATGGCCTAGCTTTATAGCTTACGTGCCATGGTAAAAGCCTCATCAAAGGTTCTGAACCTCTGGACACGTAGTGTAGAAGATATATGTTTAACACATGATCAAGTGAAAAGTTCTATAAGTAAAGGTCAAGGAAAGGAAAATGAAAGTTGATTAATCAAGATTTTATAATGGGTGACAAAATTGGTAATGGATTCATCATCAAATTGTCTGATAGAATAGAGGTCTATGATAGAGACCTTCTTGGAAATGTTAATGGAAAAGTGATCCAAGAAGACTTGTGCTAGTTGGGTGAAAGAAAAGATGGAATGCTTGGTAAGGGCACTATACCAGTCAAGTGTTAGATTAGATAAAGACATGGGGAAGGTTCAGAGGAGAAGGGCATCATCATAAGTAATCATGTAGCATGCATGCCTAAATCCCTAAGGTGTTATTAGGAGTCCTCCTTACTTTGAAATTTGGTAAATTTTGGAAGCTCCCATTGAGGAAGGTAGGGTCTGATAGGAACAAAAGGATGAATAGGTTCATTAAAAATCTAATCATAGGATAGGATGTTATGATATCCTAAAATGGATGACTTAAGATTGGTCATTTTGTACATGAACATTTTGATTAGGTCGATTTGAGGTGGTGCACTGAAATGATTATAAGGATGATATTATGGTTGAGGTTGGGAAATATATTGGTAATTATTTTGTGGTGGAGAGGCTACCACATATTGGAATGTGAATACTAGAGGTTGGGTAAGGTAGGTGGATGATGGTGGTTGGGTAGTGGGTACATACCATTGTGGGTTAGGGATGTATCTTAGATTGGGTGCAATGGGTAACTTTTTAGAAGTCCCTATGGATTAGGCATGGTTGGTAGTTGGGTTGTTGACAAGAGGGGAGGTAGTGACTTTTATGCTAATGGGTGGTGAGGTAGAAGGGATAGATACCCCTAAGCTTTAGAAAAAGGTATTAGCCGATGGGATAGGTTTGACAAAGGGGAGGTTGGAAATGCTAGTGGTGGGTGCCCCAGCTACAAGTGGGACATGATGGGTTAATGGTTGGGTTGTCCCCAAGGTAGAGGAGTCATTAGTAGGGGTGGAAGGTGTAAGGGTAATGGTTGATTGGATAGGTTGGTTCTCAGCTATATCATCAAATGGGTTAGTGCCTAGGTGGTCAAAAGTTAGGTGGTGACCATGGCAATAGGGTATCCTACATAAGGTGGGATGGCATGCCATAAGGAGGATCTTGCAGTGGAGTCAAAATCAAGATATGGTGAGAAGAGGTGTTAAGATAGTACTGAAGGGCCACTAGATTATTAGCTAAAAAAGAGGTAAAATCCATGTCTCCTTGGGGAAATACCCAAGGGAAAGTAGGGATTTATAATAGATGAGGTGAATCTTCTACCTTAGAGATGTACTCCATAGAAGAGGAGGTAGAAGAGGTTGATTAAAGTGATGGGTTTTGTTCTTCCAGGTGTCTTCACTATTGATGAGTGAGAACCATGCAAGAAAAAAAGGAGAGAAAAAAAAAACAATCTCACTGCTCAAACAAGAAGAAAATAAGAAAATGATCAAGGCAATCAAGACACACACTAGAAAGTTCATCAAGCCTAGAGATTAGATTTAATCTCACTTCTGGCTTATGCCTTAGTTTATGAGAATATGTGACAGAAGTTGGCTTGTAGACCAAGTACTATAGCGACAGTCTATGGTTAGTTTCAGGTTGTTTAGATGCTCAAAAGAATCTATATTAGAATCAACATGTGGCTTAGTATTGGGGCCTACCCCTCACTTCATATTCCCACAGTGATAAAGGTGTTAGGTGCTTAGCCAATATATATTGATATCTAGAGTTTATACTCAACTAGAGAGATGAGTTGGTTCTCCTCTTGGTAGTGACCTTCAAGTACGATTGTCGAGAATAGGTAAGGTGACTGCTAGGTGATGAAATCCCAGTTGGTTCTTGTCTCAAATTATTTTTATGTTTGATTGATGAAAGTGATTTGGCTAGTGTGTACAATAAAAGTGGTGCTATGATAGGATTACTATGCTTTAATTCAAAGTGAACTAATGTTAGAAGCAAGAAATGAATGTAGTTGATTTTAATCCCAAAAGGAATTTTAGTTTCAATTATGAGCACATATAGAGAGAAGAGAATACAAATGTAAAGAAAATGTGAGTAAAGACTCTAGGTCCCACTGGGCATGCCAAAATGTTTCATGTAAATTTTTACTTAAGTTTTAAAGAAAGAGAGAAAATAAACTCAATATAGATTTTGGTAGGAATACTTGTTTATTTGTGTGCATGTTGAATCAAAAGATGTGAAGAGCTCCTCTTTGGCTTGGGAGGATGACCTATAGATAAGAAAATACTAAAGTAAACTTGTTCATTAGACAGATAGTAAGGTGGATTACCTAGAGAGAGCTAGATCCCAAAAGTGAGAGCTTCCTTAAGGGCTGTCGATCCACCTATTTTAAATAATTAAGTTGATAAAACTAGAAATAAGATACTTGCATCAATAAAAGATTACTAAAATCAAATGCAAGAAAAGCTTGTTTAGAAAAGAGACTAGAAATGATCTAATTAGTGATAAATTGATTAGTACTAGTGCTAACGGGTTCAGGTATAGCTCAAAAAATTAGAAAGGGTCTTGTGAATAGGTAAGAACATAGAAAAGTGAATTTGGTTGGGTGTAAGAGGGTCAAATTACCTTTATGGTCTTTGGTGTCACAAGTGACCATCATCGATCATGCAACCATAAATGGTTAATGGTAACTATCACCAGTTGCCTCTTAGTGAATTTGGAAGTGAAACTGGAGTTTGGGTTTTTTGATTAACTAGATCTAGAAAGTGGATTATAGGAGATAGCTTGGGCTTGGGATGAGAACCTGGTAAATGAATACTTGTCTTACCAGAAATTAATTGGTGGGTGGTTGATGTGGATTTACTTATTGGTGGAATTTAGTTCGATTTAAATAGTGTAATAGTACTTGGGAGCTTAGTGGAGAGTCGATGACAAGTAGGCTCCCTATGTGATGGATAATAGCACTTGATGATGTGGATTGACTTGATTAACCTATAAAAATAGATTCTAGATACAAAGAGCTCTTGATAACAATTGTAGATGATTTGACCTCTCAGGCCTCTCCCTCTTATAGGCACAAGCAAGAGGTGGAATTGGTTATCCAAAACGGAATCGAATAAGGATTATAAATATAAGTCATCCATGAAAAGGGCTCATAACTATATTTAGACTACTGTATTTATAAAATCAAGGTGATAGTTTGCATGTAAGTTGCATGTTGAGTTCATGCTATTAAATTTGACTATCACTAGTTAGGGTGACCATCACTGATCACCCTAACCATCATTAGTCAAGGACCTAGGAAAAGTAAAGGTTAAAGTGGGTGAAAAGGTGAGTTAAGCTAGACAATTGACTAGGTAGGCTTGTTGAACTTAAAGGTGTAGTTGATAGAGGTTCAAGAGAAACCAAACGTATTATGATGACTATGACCATGTGTGTGGTTTTTTAGTGTCTACAAATAATCAAAATATAAATGTTGAACTATAGGATAAACATTTAGGCACAATGAGATGGTGAATGTGAGCCTCGTGGTAGTGAACAGGTACCAAATTGAAGGGTTTAGCCATGAGTGATATTTGTTAAGTGTATAAGACTAGTTTATTATATAAAATATAGATTTAGCATTTAGAGATACCAATGCCATGTCATCTACCTCTGATGCCAATGATATACCATTCATCTTGACACTACCACCATGTTTACACCCATCTCATCCTTTATTGTTTTTTATATCCTCATAATTCCCTTGGTGTTAAATCTAGTTTATTTATCATGTGAATATAACTACTTGAATTAATGTTACCACATCATAACAATAGAGATCCCATGAGGTGTTATAGTCTCAAGAATGCTATGTGGCTAAAAATAAATCTTAGTAGGTGGTCATTAACAACTTCATTTTATGACTAGGTCAAATACTTTCAAGATGCATAAATAGTTGATGTTTTTAAATTATGATGGCCCATTGGGTTATAAACCTATGGATCTATAGTGTAAGGATTTCATAGTTATAAAAATGTGATGAAGCATGTCAATGAGATTGGTTGATTAAAATTATACACTGATATAAATCTTATAAATACTTAAATAATGCATCTATAATCATAGTCTAAAACATAAGACACTAAAATGCTAACAAAAACCAAGAATTATCAAAGCAGATGATTGCCACTTACACCAAGATAAATGAGGTATAGGTATTTATTTGTCATGATTACACTTCATTCTATGAGATTATCTCTATGTTCTCCATAGTTTATATCTATCTCTTCCCATATGATGATGTTCTCCATAGTTTATATCTATCTCTTCCCATATGATGATGTTCTCAATTGTGTTGAGGGTTTTACCTGCATCACATGCCAATGAATAGATGGTAGTTATTTAGGTCATGATTTCAAAATCATATGATATGAAGTTGTAAAGCATGATAACTATCAATAATTCTACTTGATTGTATACCATATATATATATATATTAGTTTTTTCATATAAGCATATAAACATAATAACATCATTTGAATAAACATAAATCATATAAATCAAATCCATCTTTGACTGCATAGAAATTGATCATTATTAATTAAATTATGTAATGCTTAAAAGCAAACATGTGATTTCAAACTAGGCACAATAAAAGTGAGATCTAAAATCCTTACCATCTTATAAAATACATCATATTTATGGCTTAGTTAACTTTAAAATTTATTGGAAAAACTATTGGAGGACTTTCTCATAATTTTCCAATCGTATTTTTGATCATGCAGTACCTTTGGAACATATTTTTTTTAAACATTGAAATCATCCTTTCCATTTGAATTCTTGTAAGTGGTAACCAAAAATGTTCAAATTTGTCCTTAAGATAAAAATCTCACTTTATAGCTAAATTATCTAAAAATATTTCCCTTTATCTACAAGAATTTGATTTGATTTTCCTTTATTAGAATATTTTTTACAACAGATACACATGCTCAGTTAATGAGAGCTTCCATAAAATGTCCTAGATTCATTGTACATATCTCCTATCATAAGAGTGGTCTCCACTTTCATGAGAAAGGTGTCAAAGAATATATTAAAGGACAATGTGCATATGTCAATATTATAGCTACTCAATGCATCTTAGTAATTATGATGATGAACAAGAACTATAATCGATACATTTCTACTGTTTAGAATAATTAAGAAATAAATATTCTAGGTATGCATGTTTATGGCCATAAGACTGAATTCAACAAGTTTTCCTTAGTGTATCTAGACTTAATAACTATTGATTTATGGTCAGACTAACTAGGATTTCTCTCATCACTTAGTTCTCATGTTCCTAGTCCACCACTCATCCTTGGGTCTACCTAACCTAATTATATATATATATATATATATATATATAAAGTGCACATGGGTCAATGCATTACATAGACATCCTATGCCACCCATGTAAAATGATATATCACCACACTTCCAATAATATGTCACAACCATTTGAAATGTTCCTTTTGTTCTATGTTTAAGAGAACTTCTTGATATAAAATATCAACCTTCATCACTTAATGTGATTAACGATTCATGATTCACCTAGGTATGTTATGATTTTAAATTGTATTTTTTAGAGTCCATATCATTTATCATGATGTTCCACACATCAAAGCATCCCATTAAATAGGGTCTAAGTCTAATAAACACAATTTTTTTAATTAGAAGCTAGTCGAATAGAGAGTTTCTTAAAAAACCTAGGGGTATCCCATTAAATAGGGTCTAAGTCTAATAAACATAATTTTTTAAATTAGAATCTAGTTGAATAGAGAGTTTCTTAAAAAACCTAGGGGTATAATTTGAGTCTTGTTTTTACTATGTTTCCTCACACATAAATTATTTATTTAATAAAAGGTTTATCTATGTTTTAAGTCTCTTATATTATATCTAAAAACATGTTTTCCTAATAATATATATATTATAAATGTAAAATATCACATTAGGCCAAGTGTTGAACCTAGAGCTTTGATACCATAATGTAATAACCTTGCAGTAAGGTACCAAAAAATTATACCAATTTTTTCTTTATTTTTTTATTTATCACACTAAAGGGTTTCTTACTGACCCTTCCTTATTATTAAACACATTTACTAAGTTATAATCAAATATTAACACTAGATCAAGTTAAAGTTATGAGTGTGATCATAATACTACCATGCACTAAAAACAATGATCATTTATGAAACCAATTCTACATTCCTACATAGTTTACATCACTAATCCAACACTAATCCCACATACTTTACACTTATTCCAATCTATATCTAGTTTCACATAGTAAACCAAATAAGTGCCATTGTTTTATTATTTATTATAATACATTTCAATAGTTTTACTTTACTTTGTAAAGTAATCTTAGTTGTATAAATTTAGAATATTATTTATTTGAGTTTTCTATTAGTTAGCCTACTATAGATTAGTTTATCACCCTTGTGTTAGAACTATTTATAAAATTCTTAATCCTATCCTCCACATTTAAATTTAAGGTTAAACATTTGGTGAATCCAACGTGATCCTAAAAATACAAATGATCTAACCTAAGGTGGAGGGCGTGCACGCACGCACACACACACACACACACACATTCCAAAATCTAAAAACATTTAAATAATTCAAAAATTTAAAATATTCAACATTCATAGATTTTACAAGCTCCTTGGCATCTATATTGTTTGCTTTATGTTAGTAGATAACATATCATTTCATTGATATATATATATATATACATATATTTCATGCATATTTGAGTGTCATATAGGTATACCCAGTCACATGATCTATTCATTTATAGATGTTAGACATTTCCTCTACCCATGTCATATATTATATTAGGGGCATTCCCTTATTTGATCATGACTAATACATGTTACATATCTTTTATGATAATTTATACATTTTCATGTTTGAGATTATATTCTAACACTTACAAATGTCTATATCCATACTCATGTCTTTCATAGTGTAATTAATATACTATGGTACTAACATTTTTTGCTAACACATATATGCATGGACTAGTATGATATGCTTATGATGGTTGCTTATGTTTCATCTATTTTCAGTTCCTTAAATATATTACATTGTTTGTTATAGTCTTTTTTTGGAACATTTGAATATGTTCATTGCCTATTGGCCCCAACACCATTGTACGTTTATTAGACATTTGAGCATGTCATTCTATATTGATTGAAAATTTAAATATGTCATACATTTTTATTGTGTAAACTTTTGTATGAGGTCTCTTTGGACTATACATTTTTACATTACATTGAGTGCCCTTGTTGTGTGCTAGATTTCTTGTTGAGCTTATATTGGTATCCTCTATACATTGTCATGATCTATATTATGCATCTTAAGAATTGATGTGATCACATCCTATGAGCCTAGTTGATATATCTACTTCTTGAAGTTATTCTTATGTTACATGCTTGATATACATGTTATATAGCTACCTTATCATTTTGAGGTAAGGTACCCATTTATATTTCCCTCACCTCAAGAGGGGGGCCATTTTAGTGGGGACATGTCATAGAAGGAATGACTTTAAAATTTTCATAGTTCTCTAGATTACAATAGAAACATGTCACAAATGCATGATTTCCACACTTATACACCTTCTTAGTTTCTGGATTATAATGGGGGGCATGTCACAAATTCAAGACCTCCACACCTATACTTTCACATTTTCCATATTGTAGTGGAGGCATGTCATAAGAACAAGACCTCCACACTTATACACTTAATCAGTATCTCTAGATTTTAGTTGGGGAATGTCATAAAGACATGACCTCCACACTTGCACAAAACTCTAGTTCAACTCCATGATTAAGATATACACTCGGGTGAAAATCCAATACTTTTCACCAATTTTTCATATATTTGAAATAATTGTTTTTTATATATATGACACATATAATCAAGATTAGACATATTAGAGGTGCAATGCCATGTTATTGAACCAAAAATTACAAAACTTACCAGTTATACTACTCACTAGGTTGCACTAATTACACCATGATGTACTATTATTGAGCCTTTTCTATTATAGTAGCTGGTTCATTTTATAGGTTAAATCTATTAAATAATTCAACCTCATAAGATTTATAAATTTTAGTGATAAAATAATCCAATCTCACTAGATTTATAGGATGAGTTGATTAAATCACTCACCCTCACCGGATTATATATTCACACTTGAGTTATGCAATTGAGATATAATAATCTTAATCATTGTGTCACAACTCACCATTACATAGAATTGGGGGAATAATACCTTCCAATCTCCCTCTTCAAATCTCCAAGGTTCAAGTCTAAACATTCTATATCTCCAATGCTTCATAACTGTCACATCCCAATTTCTCTCTAAGTTAAATAACTTTTTTATCCATGGATTATTATGGTTGTTATTTCATTAACTACCGATTGATTAAGATTTATGTCATATAATGATTATGGGGTAGTAATATGTTGATTAATTTACATTATTGATTTGATATGAGATAGCTATCTTTTAATATTCGATACTTGATTATCATGTTTATTAGTTATATATCAATATTTTATGGATATATTTATGTTTCAAGCTAACTACCTTCATTATTGTGAGGTGGATATAGGACAAATCTATCTGAGTGTGATGAAGGGAGGGCATCATCAGAGAGGATGGTGTAGATGGAGGCATTGGGGGATTATAAAGAGGAAAATTAGAAACCCACACACACACCACAATAGATTAACATGTTTTATGATTATTATTTGACTTAGATAATTGTAGTATGTTTTGATTTTTATTATATATGTCTGATGTGATCTTCTTATTTTTCAATGATCATGATATTTTGATTGTGTGATATCAATAATATATTTGTGTACTACATTAATAGTTATTGATGTTATTTCTTAGTTTCTTGAATGAATATTTACCTATCTTGTTGTGACTTACCATTGTATTGAACATAACTGAATGTTTGTATAAATAGTGCTTTGTTTGGATTCATAGCTATAGGTATTAGATGGATTCTAATATTGTACTTGATTTGGTTGATTAGGAGATTACTTACATTTATAAGGTTACTATTATAATTTATAATAGTTGCAAAACCTGTAATAAGTCATTAATAAGTTATAGTTATTTATTAAGCATTAATGAATGACCTTAAGTTGGCATGATAAATGAAATTAATGTTATCAACTTAAGACTTATATAAAGACTTAGAGCTTAGGCAATAAATATAATTATATGAAAATTAATAAAGATAAAAAAATTATTTAATGATTATATGGACATCATTGTGTTTGATTCTTGGATGACTTGTTAGTATCATCGATGGTCTTTTAATAATCATATGATATATTTACTTTGTCATTTGGTCATTATGTTATGTGGAATTGTCATCTAGTCAACATTGTATGGAATTATAATGTTTTAATACTTTCATAAAGTTGACATGCATAAATATTTATTGGGGTCAAAGAGCATGCATATTACAAAGGATTATATAATGATTATTTAATTGTTATTGATAGGGTTCAAGATTATTAGGGTTTCTAATCTATTTATAATCAAGTTAATAATCATTTTAACAAAACCATTATGGGAGTTGGAAGGTTTTTGCATGATAAAATGGTGGTGGATTGTTTGTTCAGTTGTGTTGTTCATGACATGAATTGTTTCAGTAATTACTATGTTGAGGAATTAGGAGAAATTCATGTGGTAAGGCATAGAGGTGAAAAAAAATGAACAAAGGGAGGCCGTGGAGGACATGTCTGGAGAAATTATAACATAGAATAGGTTTGATCTTTTATAAAAAGGAAAAACATTGAGTTATTGGAATTGGCACTGAGATTTTTTTATAAGGTCAGTTTTTGTTTTAGATTCCTATATTTGTTATGATGATTCTAGTATTAAAATATTGAAAGGTTTTAGTTTGCTATTATTTTTTAAAATTTTATGTTGGATAAATCATGGGCCCTGTGGATGGATATGCCATCCACATAACCCATCATATAACCCTAAATCCTGGTTGAAAGCCATAAATTGTGAACCCCTCTTACTATGCACACTAGGTTATCAGATAATCCTGTAAGGGTTTATTGACTTCTATTTGAAGTGCAAATGTAAAACTTATATAATATAAATAATTTATGTTTGTGTAGAATGGAAGAAACCCTAATAAATTTTATAGGGATTACTACTTAATTCACAAAACACATTGATGACTTAGTTGAGATTATCCATCAACCTGTTATTGGGACTTTAGTAAATGTACCTTTATACTTGTCAAAATTTACCCCACAACTAAAAGCTAGGTTAATTGTGACCTGTATAAGGTATTACAGTCAAAATATAAACCTTTTTTGCAATTAAAAAGAGTAGACTGAGTTATAATTCTATTTAAAATTATTCATACTTATTTATAGACATATTCATCAATATAACAATCCTGTTGAGTATGTCATTGTGTAATAATGGATTTAAAGCCTAATTTTATCATTCAATTTTAGGAACTATGGAAACCATATAAATAGTTTGTATACATATACATGGGTATAATATTATCCTATAAGCATTAATAGGGTCATTCAATTGATGATGCATAAGAGTATACTAGTGTATATCTATACACCTTACAAGTCAATCCTATCTATTCTTGTACGATGAAAAACATATTTTATTGATTCATACCAAAAATTTAGTTTAGGGGAAACTAGGTATATGAAACCATGAAAAATTAAAAAATATAGTTGAGTCTTTATTAGATAACATGCTATTGATATTTATAACTGAGCATAGATGAATTGACCCTCTTGCATATATATCTGTGTGTGTGTGTGTGTGTGTGTGTGTGTGTGTGTTTAAATTAGGTTCTCCTAAGTATTTAATATAATGGTAGATTTAACATACATCAATATATATAAATAAAGTCTATAAACAATTCAAAGAGAGATGTACAAAATAGAGGTCTGAGTTTAAAATTATCAACTAAAAAATCTTATTTTGTAAATATAATGGGATTCATATATCTTATCATGATCAAACTCAGACTGGTTTTAAATTACAAGTGAGACACTCATACATATTATAGTAGGTTTGAGTATTCGTTTAAATAGTATATTGTATGAGGGGTATATATGTGGTCAAGTATTGAGTTATATTCTTGTAAAATTCTCAATATTTTAGACATAGTCTGCTGAGTATTTAATCTTTGATATATATATATATATATATATATATATATATATATATATATATATATATATATATATATATATATATAATTTGAATAAGTATGTGATTTAATTGATTTAAGTAATAAAATTTTAGTAAATCATTGAATGGATAAAGTTTGAATTGGTAATCATGTTTATACTATGCACTTTTTAGTCGAAATAATTAAATTGGGAATTATATGTTACATTAAAGGTTTGAGACAATTTATTGTAGTTTGAATGTATACTGAAAGTATACGAGACACTATAAGATCATGGAAATGGATTGTCTACTTAGAGTATAACATATACATTATCAAATCAATAATTATATAAAATTTTATTTGAGAGTTTAAAAATAATACATATATACATGGTGTAAACATATGATTTGTTGACAGGGTTATAAACATAAGAATGAATATACCATATATAGATGTATGAAACTTGTATATTGGTAAACATTATTATATAGTAGGGTAATATGGGTGCTTTGTTACATATTTAATGTTTAGTTTAAGCATTAAAATAAAGTATTTAAATTATTTAAATAAATATCATATTAAGTTTGTTATATGATTGGCTTATTGTTATTTTGTAGAATAAGAACAAATAAATAAGCTATGTTTAATGTTTGTTTCATGGATAAAATAACAATTCAAGCTACATTTTGATATTGAGTACCTTTTAGTCTATATATAATTCTTACCCAAATAGTATGTATATATTGAGTATTGTTTATGATTATGTTTATTATTCTGTAATAAATAAGATGATTATTAGATTCATTGCATTACATTTGATGGATTAAATGTATGTATTTGGTATTTCTATATTTAGCATATTTTATATTTGCTAATAGGGAATATTGTGATTGAATATACTAGTTTCTATATTATTATATAACTAAAAATATCTCACATTTATGATACTAAATAAGTAGTATATGGATTCCACTGGCTTAATTAGCGCCATCAATTCAAGATAAGGTGTAATCTAATTAAGTGGTGTGTATGAAATTGACTAATCCTAAAGATCATTAACTACTTGAAAACTTTAGACAAAGTAATGTTTATAGTTAAACATTGTCATTTAATGTGTTTGATATAATTTATATGTTTGTGTGACATCATGTTAGAATATATTTCTTTATGGTACACATCATGTATTAGTTATTTTACAACACAAAAGTTCTAACTTATCATTCTAGATTTTCACATCATCATTATCTACCCATCCATGAATGGAGGAACATTTCCTTGTTTAGAGATAGTGTGGGGGATCGATGATCTAGGTTTGGTGTGGAAAAGCACTCGGATGATGCTCTCCCTCCCCACAGTAGTACTACACTAGAGACTATAATTGAGATTACATATAGATACTTGAGTTTGTGGAGAACTCATGTTTTTTAGAGATTTGTATTATTATATTATTATTTATTGAAACTTTATTATTGTTGAAATTGTACTATTTATTCATTGTACTTCTACAACAATGGATATAATGTTGTATCAACCATGGCTGAAATTCTATTATTATTTTAATGAAATAAATACAATTTTTATTGTTTATTCAACATTGTTCATGAATTATTATATCATTTTGATGGTGATAATTAGCTAATGGATTGGCTATAAACCTTATGAGGTTAACTAATATAATATATTTAGTTAAAGATCACTTTTATTTCTCATGGTGAAATTTGTTAGATGGATATGTATAATTAATTGAAAAGAAATTACTCTATTCTGATAAAACCCAGTGGGATTGTTACATTGTGGTATCAAAGTGGAGGCTCAAACTCTAGGACTTAATGTATTTGATAACACAAACTTATTCTATTGTTAAGTAGAAAGAATAATGGCACATGATAGACCAAGAGATAAGGCTAATTTAAATACCACTCCCCCTATTTATCTAAATTAGATCATCATGGAGAAATATGTAAAGTTTGATTAGATATTCATAACCATGCAAGATATTAGGGGATGAATCATGGTCTTAGAATAAAAAGTGCATGGACATGTAGAGGAGAATGCTTAGGAAGAACCTGAAGACCATCCTACTAAATAAGAACATCCTCAAAAGTTGAGGCATGAGGAAGTGTTATAATATATGAGAGCTTGAGTAGCTGTAGATTTATAATGAGCTATGAAAAATATAAATCCACCCAAGTTCGATGGAACTCTATTAGGAGATAGAGATGAAATGTGGCTGAAAGAGATGGAAAAATATTTTAAGATTTAGAACTAATCTAAAGTCATAAAAGTAGTCTAGGGAGTATATCAATTTGTTGGTGAAGCAACAACATGGTGGGTAAATAATAAGCTCAATATGAACCTTGAATCTACCACTACCACTTGGTAACAATTTGTGACACTGTCTAGGTCATGATGGCTTCCACATCTATACTTAAATTAGAAGCTTATAGATTTTAAAAATATTAAGCAAGGAAAGGTATCAGTGAATAAATACTGGGAAAAATTCACCAATATCCTTAAGTATGTACCTCAGTATCAGGTGAATTAGAGGTTTAGGATTAGAAAATTCATCATGGGATTAAAACCCAAATTGATTGTGAAGTAGATTTGCATGGGCCATTTACCATCGATGAAGTTTTTGAGAAGGCAGTCACGAAGGAACATAAACTAAAATATCTTGCCCAAGTCAAAGATAAGTTTAATAAAAAAAATTAATTCTAAACTAACTTTAAAAAATAATAATGAGAAGTATAGGAGTGAAGAATCCAAGAGTCACTTTAAGAATCATAATGCAAATTTTAGTCATGGTTCATGGAGTAAAAAACTAGGTAATGGTTTCAAGGGAGGCTTCAAGGGAAACCAATAATCTGATAAGAAAGGACTAGTTGGAGGTTGTTTCATTTTTGGAGGTGACCATTATGCTCAAGAATGTCCTCAAAACAAGTTAAAAAATAAGGGTTTTTATTCGTAGTAGGGTACTTTTCAGTAGTAGATTCATGCAACTATTGATAATCATCAAGTTAAGTATAAAGTTTCACCCATATAATTGTTATGTATTTTGTTTGATCATCCAATTTTTATTTTGATTGACATAAGAGATACAAAGTGTTTCATTTCTCATAGAATGCTTAGTAAATTTTTTATAAAAGTTGGAGTTATGGCAAATGCATGGTTGGTATAATATAGGAATGAGTCAAAGGTTAATGTTGACAAGTGTTTAGTCAAAGCTGAGATTGGGTTGCCTAAATTCACTATAGTAGTGGATCTTTATGTTTTACCATTAGGGTTATATGATGTGATCCTAAGATTAAATTGGATTTTGAAGCATAAATCTAAGGTTGACTGCTATTTGAATAAAGTTGAGTGTTGAGATGATTTTTGAAATCAGACACAACTTCAGAGTGAGAAAAGGGAGTTGAAGTTAAGGAAGATTTCTATAACTCAACTCAAGAAAGATAAAAGTAAGAGATGATAGGAATTTATCATTAAGATAAATAAGATCAAAGAATCTAAGGAACCATCCATCAATGATTATCCTTTTCTAAGAAAATTTTATGATGTGTTTTTAGAGGAATTACCTAGATTACTACCCAAGCGCTAGTTTGATTTCTTGATTAATATCATACCTAGATTGGAACCATAGTATAAGGCACCATATAGAATAAAAACCACTGAATTGGTTGATTTAAAGGCTTAAATTCAAGAGTTCTTTTTGAAATAACTAATTCAACCAAGTTTGTCACCATGGGGTACACCAGTTGTTTTCATCAATAATGGGGATGGTACTCTTCACCTATGTATAGATTATAGGATGTTAAACAAGGAAATGATCAAGCATAGATATATGTGACCATGCATTGATGATATCTTTGATCAAATACAAGGGGAAACAATCTTTTCAAAGATTGATCTTAGAGTAGGGTATCATTAGCTAAGAATCCATGATGAGGATATTCTAAAAACAACATTTATAACTCAATATGGGCACTATGAGTTCAAAGTGTTACCATTTGGGTTGATAAATGCTCCAACAACATTTATAAATATTATGAATAATGTGTTTAGAGATAATTTGGATCATTTTGTATTGGTATTTATAGATGACATACTCATATTCTAAGGATGAGGAAGTGCATTTATAGCATCTGGATCTAGTTTTATAATGTTTAATAAAGCACATTGTTAGGTTGTGGAGCTAAAAGCTTCACTATTATGCAAATGGTGTAGCTTGCTGAGTGTCACAGTAATCGACGTCAGTCAGGCCAACTGACATCGATCATATTTAGTGTACACAGTAATTGACATTGATTATGGTCAGTTGGCATCGGTCAGACATGAAATGACGTCGGTCACCTGTGTGTTTCTAGAACTGGTCTAATTTTAGACGGACAGTGAGTTTGCATGTAAAGACTAATTTTAGTCTTGAGTCTGCATTTCTAATTATTATTTGTTTTGGGATCTATTTAAGAGACCCATGGGGTTGTATTGTAAAGAAGGACTAAGGATTAGATCCTCAACTTGAAGGCAAGAACAAAAATTGGGTTGGTTGTCTCAAGGGGTGTAAGATTAGTTAGATCTACAGGTGTGCAAGATCAAGGAGATCTACTTGGAGTACTCGGTGGTACTTGGTGGACTGGTAGTAGGCAAAAACAACCATTAGGTTGATTTTCACTGACTGGTGGAGGGAACAACTCTATGTTTGAGTTGATTGTAATTTATTGAGAGAGAAAACTCTTGAGGGAGAATTACTATACACCCAAGAGGTGTGGGAAGAGTGTGATTTCTTCATTGTATTTCATTCTGGAAGAGTGTTAATATAGATTGTATTGTTTCTCCTATCTCATATTCTGTGTTATTTCTAAATTCTAGTTACATGTTACTTCTAGTTCAATTCCGTGTTTAGTTGCTTATATAAAGGTAATCAATTATACTCTAAGGAGGATCCTGACAGCTGGTATCAGAGCTGTGTGTTCTAGATCTTGACAAGTGGTATCAGAGCCAGGTTCACTAACACCTTGGTTTCAGAGTGTGTTAAGTGTTTGTTGATTACAGGTCACTCTCAGAGGTTTTTGATTGAGTGGGAGTAAAGCAATGGCAGAAGAAAGTACACTAAGAATGGAGAAATTCAATGGCAAGAATTATCAATTATGGAGGATACAGATAGAAGATTATTTGTATCAGAAAGATCTGTACTTACCATTGGGTGGGGTTACATGTAAGCCCACATATATGCAAGATGAAGAATGGAATGTTCTTGATCGAAAGGCTCTTGGAACTGTAAGGTTGAGCCTGGCATCATTTGTGATTTCCAACTTATCATAGGCAAAGACAACGGTAGAGTTAATGGAATCTTTGGAAAACTTATATGAAAAACCCTCAGCTTCGAATAAGGTATATCTTATGAAGCAATTATTTAGTTTGCAAATGTAGGAAGGTGGATCGGTATATAGTCATCTTAGTGATTTCCATGGTTTGGTAAACCAGTTAAATTCAATCAAAATAATTTTTGATGATGAAATTAAGGCTCTCTTAATCTTATGTTCTTTACCTAAAAGTTGGGATAGCTTGGTAATGGCAGTTAGTAGTACTGCGTCTGCTTCAAATATCTTGAAAGTTGATGATGTTGTTAGTGTAATCTTGAATGAAGAAATTTGTAGGAAAAGCATAGGGGAAACATCATGGAATGCTTTAAGTGTTGAAAGCAAGGGAAAGCAAAGAGAGAAGAGCAAGTAAGGGAAATCAAGGTCAAAGATAGACAGGAGATCCAAATCCAAAAATGGAGGTATAACCTACTGGAATTGTGGAAAGAAAGGGAATGTAAAGAAAGATTGTTGGTTGAAAGAAGATCAGCATGAAGGAAATAAAGAAGCAAATGATGTAGGTATTGTTACACATGATGCTCTTATATGTTCCTTGGATAAAGTAGAATCTTGAGTTTTAGATTCTGGTGCCTCTTTCCATGTAACCCCAAATAGAGAATTTTTTCATGATTATGTCCATGGAGACTTTGGAAAAGTTTATTTAGGGGATGGTGAGCCTTGTCAAATGGTTGGCAAAGGGGAAATGTAGCTAAAATTGCAAAATGGCAACACATGGGTGTTGAAGGATGTCATGCATGTCCCAGTCTTGAAGCGGAATTTGATTTTTGTAGGAAAGTTGGGTGATGAGGGTTGCACAGTAACTCTCACAGCGGAATATTGGAAAGTTTCCAAGGGTGCACTTGTTTTAGCAAGAGGTAAAAAACTAGGTACACTTTATCTATCTACTTGTATTACTGATTCTCCTTCTAGTTTATCTAATTTAGATGTAGATGCAAAAATGTGTCACTATAAGCTTGGTCACATAAGTGAGAAGGGAATGGACGTTCTTAAGTCAAAAGGTAAGCTTTCAGATTTGAAAAGCATAGATTGAGATTCCTGTAAACAATAGAAGAAAGTAAGGTTTCTTGAAACTGGGTCAACAAAGAAGAAGCACAGGTTAGAGCTTGTTCACACAGGCGTGTGGAGACCAGCTCAGGGATATTTTATTAGAGGATCACAGTATTGCATAAAGAGGAAATCTGGTGTTTTTGACACTTCTAAGAACTAGAAAGCCTTAGTTTTCAAGGAAAATATGATAGACAGAGATCAGCTCAAGAGGCTAAATAATTTTGAGCAGGGCAGTGTTGATTTAGACAAGGTTATGATCCAAAATGAGCTCGTGGGTAAAAAGCATCACTCACAAGAAAACATAGGTATCGACGTCGGTCAGGTGAGAACTAATGTTGATCAAGTAGGAATCGACATCAGTCTAGTGGAGACCAAAGTCAGTGATGTCAGGCAGGTGGAAACTGACATCAGTTAAGTAAGAACCGACATCGGTCATGTCAGTCACATGGAACTAACATCGGTCAGGTGTAGACTGAGAGATGACTAGGATCGGTCACTATTAGAATGAAATTTGGGCAGACAGCAAGCTGTTAAGGAGTCTCAAATGCCCATGAGGAGGACTGAAAGGGTAAGTAAGCCTCAAATTTTTTATTTCCCTTCTTTATACTACTTGTTTCTCACTGACGGTGGAAAATTAGGAAGTTTTGAAGAGGCAATGTAGGTAGAATCTAGGAAACAGTGGGAGCATGGCATGAATGAGGAAATTGATTCCTTGGAAGAGAACCAAATGTGGGATTTGGTAGAGTTGCCAGCTGGAAAGAAAGCACTGAAAGACGAATGGATTTATAGGTTAAAGAAAGGAGAGAATGGATAGGTGAGACAAAAGGCCAGGTTATATGGTCTTGAGCAAGCTCCAAGATAGTGGTATTTGAGATTTGACAGGTTTATGACAAAGCATGGCTTTAGTCAATGTCAATGTGCCATTGTGTTTATTTTACTAGGTTGGATAATATTAGCTACATTATCTTGTTACTGTATGTAGTGTATATGCTTGTTGCAGGGTCACACATACAGGGAATTACTGAGCTAAAGGTAAAAGTAGCTTAGACATGTGCCAGGAAGGATTTAGGAGCAGCAAAGAAAATCCTTGGCATGAGTATTTCTAGAGACAGGGAAAATCATAGGTTGATTTTGTCTCAAGAGGATTATGTGAATAAGGTAGTGGAGAGGTTTGATATATAGGATGCAAAACTGGTAAGCACACCTATGGTTAGACAGTTCAAGCTGAGCTTAGAACAATGTCCTAAATCACATGATGAGGTTGAGTACATGGTATGTACTAGACCTAAATTTGCCCAAGCAGTGGGAGTTGTCAGCAAGTTTATGGCCAATCTAGGAAAGGAGCACTGGAAAGCAGTTCAGTGGATTCTCAGATATCTGAGAGGGACCAACAACAGGTATGTATGCTATGCAGGGTCAAACACTTCTCTACATGGGTATGTAGATTCAGATATGGCAGGTGACTTGGATGGCAGGAGAAGCACCATAGGATATGTGTTCATTGTTGGTGGAAGGACGGTTAGCTAGATTTTAGAGTTGTAGAAGGTTGTTGCAGTCATGATGGCTAGTAAGGAAAAGATCCATATGGATAGGAACCCTGCAGGTATGCTAACAAAGCTGGGAACAAAGAATAAGTTGAATCTTCATTCAACTTTTGTTGGTATTCAAGATTGAACTTGAAGATGGAGATACAAGTTAGAAACAAAATTAGAGGATGTTGCTGTATGGGTATAGGTACAGGTGCAGCTGTTTATCTCCAAGTGGGAGATTGTTAGGTTTTGGAGCTAAAAGCTTCACTGTTATGCAAATGGTAGAGGTTGCTATGTGTCATAGTAACTGACGTCAGTCATGCCAACCGACATCAGTCATATTAAGTGTACATAGTAACCGACATCAGTTATGGTCAGCCGGCATCGGTTAGATAGGAACCAACGTCAATCACCTATGTGTTTCCAGAACTGGTCTAATTTTAGACAGACAGTGAGTTTTCATGTAAAGACTAATTTTAGTCTTGAGTCTATGTTTCTAATTATTGTTTGTTTTGGGATCTACTTAAGAGACCCATGGGGCTGTATTGTAAAGAAGGACTAAGGATTAGATCCTCAACTTGAAGGTAAGAACAACAATTGGGTTGGTTATCTCAAGGGGTGTAAGATCAGTTAGATATGCAGGTGTGCAAGATCAAGGAGATCTACTTGGAGTACTCGGTGGTACTTGGTGGACTGGCAGTAGGCAACAACAACCATTGGGTTGATTGTCACTGATTGGTGGAGGGAAAAAATCTGTGTTTGAGTTGATTGTAATTGATTGAGAGAGAAAACCTTTGAGGGAGAATTACTGTACACCCAAGAGGTGTGGGAAGAGTGTGATTTCTTCATTGTATTTCCTTCTGGAAGAGTGTTAATACAGATTGTATTATTTCTCGTATCTCATATTCTGTGATGTTTCTAAATTCTAGTTACATGTTACTTATGGTTCAATTCCGTGTTTAGTTGCTTATACAAAGGTAATCAATTGTACTCTAAGGAGGATCCTGACAGCTGGTATCAGAGCTTTGTGTGTAGATCCTGACACGCATGATGTATGATAAGTTATTTAAATATGTAGTTCCAAAATAAAGGGAAATATTTGGGACATATTATCTCTATGGATGGTATTTTAGTGGATCTAATGAAGATAAGAAATGTAATGGAGTGGTCAATGCCTAAGAATATGCATGAGGTAAGAAGTTTCATTGGATTAGTGGGATATTATTAGAAATTCATTTTGAATTTATCTAAGATGGATAATTTGATTACCTCTTTTCAACAAAAGATTTAGAGTTTTGTTTGGTTAGAAAAGTGTGAGATAGATTTTTAACAGCTATAAATAAGGCTTACTTTAGCACTAGTACTAAGAGTTCTCAATCCTAATGGTAAATTCTTAGTGACCATAGATGCATTTGGGGATGGAATTGAAGGAGTTCTTATGCAGGATGGCTCAATTTTAGATTTTGAGTCCTAGAAAATGAAGGCATATGAGGTGAATTATGCCCTTCATGACCTATAAATTATGGTAATTATGCATGGCTTACAAGATTGGAGGCATTATCTTTTAGGAAAACTATTTGAGCTTAAGATTGATAATTTGGGACTCAAGTAAATCTTCACCCAACTGAATAAAAATGATCATTAAAGATGATGCTTAGAGTTCTTATCTGATTATGATTTTGATATTAATTATATCAAAGGCAAGAATAATAGAATTGTTGAGTGCTTTTCAAGAGTAGGTAATGAAATTCTCACCAAGAGATGAATTCTACAATTAGGTTAATAAAGCATTATCATAAAATGCTCAAAATATTAGGTATAAAGGATTCAATATAGAGAGTGATATTTGTAGACACTAAAAAACTACACATGATAGTTTTAGATGTTGAAACACCCCTAGATCAAACTATTACCCAACCTCCAACCATGACCTTAAGTCAAGTTAGATAACTAGCTAAACCAACTCACTAACCTACCTTGTCACCTTACTTAACCTTTGACCCTTGACTACCAATGATCAACTCAATCATAGATGGTCACCTCGATCATCAATGGTCACCCTGACTACCAATGGTCAGGTCCCTACCACTTGAACACTCAAACTTGATCTGTGTGTGAACCCAAACACATCAATATTTAATTCATGTAAGGAGATAATGTATAATAATTAATTTTTGTAATGATTTTTACCCCTTCTATAACCTACACCTCTATCTCTTTTTCCTATAAAAAAGAGGAGTCTAAGGTGAAAAGAGGAGATCTATTCATCTAGAGAGCCAGGAATTTTAGCAATCAAGCTGTCAACCAAGAGTCATCAAGATCTTCTAGCATCAATACCTTATTTTCAAGTCTTCCCTCCAACAAGTTAGTAACTACGATAGAGACTTGAACCTCTACCAAAATTTTTCTTCAAGAAAAGTTTGTTACTCTACCAAAATTATTTCTCAGTTTACCATTAGCCATTAAGCAACAAACTAGGTATATTTTGTATATCAAGTTTTGTTTATTTGGTTTCTAACATCTCTACCTAAATTAGACCCTTATACATAATATATTCCAACCCCATGACCTTAAATATATCCAAAATCACTTATTGACCCATTTTTTAACCCTTTTTTGAACACCCTCAAAACCCACAACAATCACTGATGGTCACCCTGACCATCAATGGCCACCTTCAACTATTGATGGTCACCCAATCGTAGATGGTCACCTTAATCACCAATGGTCATCCCAATATTTGATGGTCACTGTGGTTATATATAATAGCAAGTTATTTTCACCTACTTACCTTCAACCAAATTTTAGTTTCTATCTTTTTACCTATTCATAGAGTCCCCACATATTTTATGAACCCAACCTAACCTATTTAACATTAGTATTGACCCATTTATTTCTATAATTAGTAAATTTCCTTTATCAAGCATTTATTTCTTCTTACATTCCCTTTCATCCTTTTATATCATTTGATGCAAGTAGTTCATATTTATTTCTTTCAACTTAACTATTCTAAGAGAGTAGATTAACAACCTCCTAGTAAGCTCATGCTTCTTGGATCTAGCTCATGATAGGAAATCTACCTTGCTATCCATCTAAAAACCCCTTTGTTTTAGTGTTTTTTTATCTATATTTCATTCTTCCCAAGATAAAGAGGAGATCTTCACAATCATCTAGATCATGAAAGTACAAACAAATAGGTTCTTCTACCATACCTATATTTAGTTTCTTACTTCTTATTTAACTATAAAATAAAATGAAATTGAGAGAAATATTTTGGCATGCCTGGTGGAACCTATTAGCATATAGGTTCCCTTTTCTTCCTTATTCTATACGCATATAAATAAATAAAAATTTATTTTGGGTATAAAATAAACCTTTCATACATTGATTGCTTACATGTTTAGCTCATGTATTTAAAATTAAAGGCTAAAGTAATTCAAGCATAACTTCAATTATTTATCACACACCATACCAAACCACTTAAATAAATTAAAACATCATAAAAATTGACATAAGGCAAAACTAGGGTTTCATCTCCTAGTGGATCACCTCACCCTTTGGCTATCTTACTTAGAGGTCATTACCAAGAAGAGAAACCAAAACTAAGCTCTTTGGTTGAGTCTAAACTCTAGAAATAAATATATACTGGCTAAGCACTTGACACCCTTATCACCATGATGTCTAAAGTGAGGGGTTAGGCACCAATACCAAGACATGTATTGATTTACAAAATAGATCCTTTTGAGAGCCTTAAACACTTGAAACTAACCATAGTTTTTAGTACCTGTTATACAAACCAAGTTTTTCTTCACACTTTCCAATTAAGGCATAAGCCAAAAGTGAGATAAAAGGTACCCTAAGATTTTAAATGCACTCTAGTGTATGTTTTTGATTGACTTGAGATCTTTTTATTTTTTTTGATTCATGTTTGAGTTATGATATTTCCTTTATTCCTTTCTATTCCACATATGGTTTTTACTAGATAATAGTGTAGACACCGAAATCGTGTCTACCCCTTGGTCCTTTCTCCCCCCCCCTTGGTCCCCTTCGTCCACTTAACCACTCCTAACCCATATTTTATTAATTTGAAATAAATATCCTATTTTAAATTAATAAAATCCCTTTTCCCTCTCTCCCTTGCCACCTCACCACCCTAGGATACCCTCCTTGGATTCCCTTCATTCCCCACATGGCCATATTTAACACCTAGACTCCCATTCCAACTTCTCCCCTCGTCCATTTAATCCCCTTCGACCATTTCTCCCTTGGACTAGCTGACCCGGCGGTTGGAAAACGAATGAAAGGCTATTTTTAGCCTTTCTTTGGCCTTTTAGCCGCCGATGTCAGTCAACTATCGACCGACGTCGGTGATATTGCCAACGTCGGCGGCCTTCTTAACAGTTTTCTGCACCGTTATCCCCCTCTCTGGGCTCTCTTGGTATCCTCTCTCACAATCCTGACTCAGAATCAAATACTCTGATCATCAATCCGTTCTTGACCCTGTCAATCTGCCAATATCTCAATCAAGCATCTAACTCTCTCCCTCAGGTACTTACAGCAAGCTGCTGCAAGCACAACAGGGATTCTCCATCAGCAACAGGTCTTCAACAAGCGGCAACAACAACAACAGAGATCAACAGGCACAGGTATGTTGTATTCTGTGTTTTCATTTGTGCTTTATAGTTATTTGTTTCTAAACTAGGTTCAGCACTTCTATCTCCCAGACCAAACCAAACCAATCCCGAATCATGTTTATCTACCATCTCTGCCTTCTGTTTGATTCCTCTGTCTCTTTGTTGGCCTCCTCTATCCCTCTACCCATTCAACCAAACCCTCTGCTTCAGATGGGACTCAGACTTTCAGACTACCTCAAAACCAGACTCTTAGACCTTTAGACAAGACCCAGACCATTTTACCTAACCAGACCCGTCCACAGTCTAGAAACTATCAGACCCAGACTATCAGACCCAGACCCCAGACCATTCAACCAGGCCCAAACTCTGTCTCAGACCCGTCCACAGATCATTCTGCACAACCTGACCCTGTCCACAGATCGACAGAGTCAACTAGACCCGGTGCAAGCTTACTACCCCGACCGACGCCGGTCGCTTTCCTCGCCAACGTCGGCAGACTAACCGACGTCGGCACCTTGACCAACTGACGCTGATAGGACCACCGACGCCGGCAACTGAAACCAGGCCGATAGCATTTTTCATGTAAGCTTTTGCTTCCTTTTCTTTTTAGTTTATCATCATTTCAGTATGCTGGCATTCTGTATTTTCTCTATCATTTATCAGACTCTTTTTATCAAACAGTGGGTTGACCTCCCTTAAGGAAGTTTTTATAATTCTGGGAACAAGCTTTCGCTTGGCAACCCACCATCTCCTTATCTAACACCTCCTTTGTCCAAGTCTCTTTCTTTGCAGGTGTCATTCCTCCACAGCCAAAGAGGAGTACTCATAGTGTCTGGATTACGGTGTGCAGACTATATCCAGGTACACATCAAGCCTTGACCATTCCTTCTTTAGTTTCTTTCCTTTGAAATAGAAAGCAAAATTTGAATAGAAACATTCTGGCACGCCCGGTGGGACACCTTTAGGGCCTTCCTTGGGTTCCCTTTCCTTCTTTGTTCATTTAGGTGCATTAGGCTTCTTCCTCTTCATCTCATTTTTCTTTTCTAAAAAAAAAAAAAAGAGAAAATCATAAGCAGGAAATAAAAAGAACTTTTTCTTACTTTTCCTTGCATTTCTAGACTAGTAAAAAAATCATTTTCTTCAACCCTTTCTCCAACTTGTCTTCATTCCAATTTCACATTTCGACTTGGGCATTAAAACACTTTGCATTGCATTTCTGCTTGTGCTTGCATCTTTTAGACCACACTTAGTAATTAAACCGCATATTGAATAAATCGTAGATCACTTGATGTTACACAACCGGACCACATGCACTAAAACAAACATAAAACTTACTTGAGACAAGGCCCGACTGGGATTTCATCCCCCAGCGGATACCTTACCCCTACCTGGCAATCCTACTTGGATTTCACCACCAAGGGGAAAGCCAACTCTGTTCTCTGGCAGAGTCTAAACTATAGTGAAAGTATATTTTGGCTAAGCGAAACCAGCTAACCACTGGAATCGTGAAGTGAGGGGAGCTTGCTTCTTAGCACCAGGCCTGTACGGAAGCTAATACAAATTTTTGAGCGCCTTAACATACCTGAAACCATCTTTAGATTACCTATTCTAAGACCCTTCTTACAACCAACTTCCTCAAACATCACATTAAGGCATAAGCCACATGATCTTAATAAAATTATTTCTAGGGATTTAACGCTAGGCTCTATCTGTCATCATCTTATTTTCTATTTTTATCTGTCTTTTTGAGCTGGTAAGGACGTGTTCTTCATTTCCAAAAACTTTTTTTTTGAGTTTCTAAAAAACACAGTAACCGACATCGGTTCTGTAACTGACGTCGGCAACCTTACTCTACCAGCATCGGTTAACTAACCGACGTCGGCCATTTTCCCTTACCGACATCAGTTTTTAAACCGACGTCGGTCACTGTCACAATCCTTTTCTTCAAAACAGCAACTTAAAACCCGACCCCTTTTTCTGCCAAAACCTCATTCTGAGTTTTTGAAACTGAAAACACACAGTTTCTGGAACCTGACCCTCTTCTTGACCACGCTCTCTCATCCCTAACCCGTCTTATCATGGAGTTCCACTCAGAGACTGAAAGAACTCCTATAGGACCGACCCCGACCGAGACTCTCATTGTCCCTGAAGGGGACCCCAACTTTGAGAGACTCCTTGACTTCAACCTCACAGCCCTCCAACACTATCTCGCAAACAACCAAATGCGAGACCTTTCAGTCGCAGCGGCAATGACATCGACGTCATCCGCTACCCAACCCATCATGACTCAGCCTATTATCTCAACCAGTCACTCGACCATGGCCAATACGCAAAGTTTGGCCTCCTCATCTACTTTCGAACCAACCTCCATCGGGGTTCCATTACCCCCTCAAGCACACGCAATTCAACCAAGTTTTACATCATACCAGAACTTGATTGTCTCGACCCCTCACACTCTTGCACCCATGAATGCAGGAGTGCCAACCTATCCTTTTACCAGTGCCATCACGCAACCACCCTTGGTGGTATCTAGTCAACTTATACCCTCGACCTTCATAACTCAACCACTTTTGGCCTCCACTTATGTCCCTGCGACTAGTCATCCGTACGTTGCCCCCTTACTGGTACAACCGACTACATCGTATGCCTCCTCTAGCCTCTTTCAAGTGCCCTACAACTTAGGGGGCACTCCATCCACCAATCTGTCAGCAGACGTCATTAAAATGCTGATGGATAAAATGTCCAGTCTCGAAACCTCTATCTCTGGCTCACACAATGCTCTCTCGTATGAGCAAATTTGCAACGAGCCCATTCATCCTTCTGTCCCTATCTGACCATACCCCAACCAATGGGAGCTTCCTAAATTCACTCGCTTCCAGAGTAAGGAGGACCCGCAACAACATCTACGGGCATTCAGACATGCCTGCTATCTTATTGCCCATGACGATGCATTACTTTTACGTACGTTTCCTATGTCACTTTCTGGCCCCGCCCTTGACTGGTATAGCTCTCTTGCCAGACATTCTATCTTTTCATTCATTCAACTCACCCAATTATTTCTCGACCATTTCTCTATCAACATCACCAAACAAGTCTCGATCATAGACCTTTACTCCATCAGGCAATTCGACGACGAATCAATAGTCGATTTTGTCGCCTATTGGAGAGGCTTGATTAACCAGCTCTCTTTCTCTTTGCCTCAACCTGAGCTCATCGAGCTCTTTTCTCGAGCATGTGCCAGACACATCTCTTCCACCTTGCGGATTCAGACATTTCACACTTTTGACGAAGCTTTCACAATGGCTCGAAAGCTTGAACTCTGCGCCATTGAAGAGGATAAGGTCAAATTGCGTAATACCAACGCAAAAACCAATGACCATCTTTCTTCCAAACCTTCTTTTTCTGCCAACTCCAAACCCAAAGGAGTGGCCAACACTGTGGTCATTAGATCACCATCCTTGATGACAACTAATTACCCTCAACCTTCTACATCTCCAAGCATCACCAAATAATTCCAACAATGGTACATCCAGCGTTCATACACTCCACTTGGAGAATCATACGCTTTCGTTTTGGAAAAACTACTCAAGCAGGGGGTCCTCAATCTTCCTCCAATCCGACCACCTCAATTCGACCCTTTAAAAGCCATCCCTACATGGTATAGGGAGGCTGACTTCTGTCACTTTCATCGCGTCCACGGCCATGACATCGACAATTGCCAAACCTTCAAGAACACCATCCAAGACATGATCGACAAGGGGGATCTTATTTTAGATAACCCGAATGCCCCGCCAAATCAAAACATCGACATCTTCAAACAACCATTCCCTAACCATCCACCTACTCAAAACAACGTCCAAACCACGACTAATGACTCTCATGACCATAATATTCACACAATCAACACTATTTTGCCTCTTGTCCTTGACCAACCTCCTCCATCACAGGATGAAGAACTTTCTTCACCTATTATTCCTCCATCTACCTCTCTTATACTAGAGGACAACTCGACCATGCCTATGCCATTAGCCTTACCTTCATCCGAAGACCTTACCTTGCCTACTCCTCAAGCACAAGCAGAAGGCACGGTCATCCCTGCCTTCTTCTCTCTTGAGGAGCCGCACTCTCTTATTTCTTCTCCACTAAGAGAAGAATCAGTCTCTTCACCCATTTCAAACGAAGAAGACTCGGTCACGATTTCCTCTTGCCTATTGCCTGAGAATGTTACATCTCACTCACCTCTGTCCACATCTAAACCCAAACCCGCACAAGCGCCCACCTTACCAAAAGAGATTGAACCTCATGGTGTTCGCCCCACATCTAACCTCACCTCTCGCAATAATGGCCCTCAAACCATATCAAAGAAGGCCACTAGACCACACCAGAGGACTCCTCCCCCACCTTCTTCATTACCTTCAATCTTGGGCCTGCATCCGTCCACTTTAATAGGAGTTCTTCCTACTCCCATACTTCACAGAGGCAAGTTGCCTCCATTACTCCCTTAACCCCTTAGACATATATCTCTTCCAAACCATCGACCCCTACCTCTTATGCATCCAAAACCAAAGTCATCAATACCCACTGCGACAAAACATCCAGACCTGTTAGCAGGTTTTTATGCTTTGCTATTATGCCAATTATTGCAGTCCTCTCGCATCTATCTCCCACCTCTTAAACCATATCACTCTCTCAGACCAAAACCACCCTGGTTCGACGACACTTGCATTTGTGCATATCATCGCATGCCTGGGCACGATACTGAGCATTTTTGTGCCCTCAAGGTTGTCATTCGCCAATGTCTAGGGAATGACACCCTTCTTTTCGACCACATCGTCAGTAAACCTTCAACACCACCCCACTCATCAACTCTCGGATCAAGGCCATCTTGGTTCGACAACTCTAAATTCTGTCATTATCATCACACTCCAGGACATGACACTAAGCATTGTTGCGCTCTTAAAGCTGTCATTTGTCAACAACGGAGAAAGGATTCCCTTCACATCAAGGATCCTCTTGACCACCTCTTCGACAAATTATCAACACCGACCCATGCCTCTCAATCCTCATCGCCTAAATCGAGATCTCCACACTAGACTATGATCCCTTTGCCACCTTTGACCCCATTATTCGACATCAACATAGTCCATTTAGCCACCAAGCCTCAACCAACCTTGACCAATTTATCCAACATTCTCCCTAAGCGACTGGGGGAATCCAACCTTATCATGACCTCGACCAAACAGTCAACTAAACATTCGACCAACTTTGACCAGACATTCGACCAGCATCAACCAAACCTCGACCAAACTTCAATTATCAAACACCACCCAACCAAGCACCTCTTACTTCTTCAAACCGTCATTAATCATTGTGACCAATTTGGAACGAAGCAAATGGGGCAAGTTTGCTCCCAATTGACTTGGACCTTAACACCATCATGGGTCAGGATTTGGTCAGAACCTGAGCCCCTTTTATGTCTTGCCTCTTGAACCAGCGTACTGTTAGTCAAATAATTATTCATTTGACGTTTAACTTAAGCTCGATCCCTTGAGCACTCCCAGTCACCGTCATTCCTATTCCCTTCAACCCTCAGTCCTAACCCTTTTGGCAAGCATGAACGCTTCGTCCTAATAAAAGGGAAACCCTCTAAATCTCTATAGTCAAGTCCATGACCTAAAGTCCAGTCAACAAAATCAATCAAATATATATAAAAATGGGATGCATATTCTAAGGTCATAAAACTATCAATGTAGACTGCTCCCTCGAAGGACAACTGCATCATCATTGCTATATTTACTAGACTGCTCCCTTGAAGGACAACTAGGCCAATGTCATATCCAAAACTCAAAAGCAGAATATAGACCACTCCCTCGAAGGATGGCTATGCATAAATTTTGCTACATACGTAGCATTATCTCTGAAGCTTCCCGCATCGATCAGCTTCACGATGTGACCACACAGCAAGACAATATCCCATCGCAGGCTTCCCGCATCGATCAGTCTGCCTTCAAAAAAAAAAAATAATAAAAAAATCACTGACAAAACTTTAGAGTCATGGACTTGTCTATAGTCATTCTCGAGGTCACCTATAAAAGGGGAAAAGTTGTTCCTGCCAAAAAGGGTTCCCCCTTCCATCTCATATCAATCCTATCACCTACACACTCAAGGGATTTCGAGCTCACTTAAGGTCAAGTGATTCGATTACTTCTCTAACACAACCACTGGTCAACGACGTCATGCATGAATGGGTCTTTTGTTTCTAAACAACCCCTTAACCATGCTCTCATTCTGGCCCTTGTCAATGAAAGAGCAATTTGCCTTTCACTTTCAACACATTTTGGTCACACATCCAACAAAATCATTATCTATCCAACCAAACTCAAACTAAACCAATCAAACATTTTCAGAGTATGACATGACCTAGACCATTCACATAGTTTCTATGGACACCAATACACATGGAAACTACCGACCCGACACAATTTATGTTAAGCATAAACCAATACTTGCTGACACATAAATAGACCTCAATTCATTTTTTAGCATACATCCATCACGAATATGGAAAATTGCTAAGGATGAAAAAACCCTGACTAATGTTACAGAATACACCATTTGGAAAAGGCTGTAACATCATCTTCTCTTCACCTTGACCTCGACCAAGACCAATTCCATCCCTTTGACCATTCCTCCCTTCTTGGGAGAACTACATTGGCCTGAGGCCCTAACGACAGGGGCTATGTAGGCAGCACTCAGTTGACATGGGGTCTTCTGGGGTTAGCTCGGCCATTTTCTTCGTCACTTTCTTCCATCTCCTTCTCTCATCACCTGTCAATCATAACACAATAAATATCATATTCACATAATCATTAGTATACTCTCATTTTCATTATAACAACATAAGTCATTAGTCATCCATCATAACTCATTAAACATTCACATCATATAATCCACAAGTTAAACATTCAATATCACATCTATCATCATCTAATCTAAAGTCATCATCATATAATCTATCATCATCTAATCTAAAGTCATCATCATATAACCATTTCATAAACATTGTCATCATCACATTCATTTTCATCAAACATCATCATCATAACATAATCATCATAATCATCATAAATATCACATCAAAACATGCATCATGAAACACATGAAAAATGCTGCAAACATTTAACATCTATAACATCTCCATAACACATCAATAGCCAAAATCTCATCATATATATCAGAAATAAGTTTTATACAAAAAGACACAATCTGTGTCTGTCTCTCTCTCTCATCGTACATCTCTCGTCTTCGGCTCGCAGGCCGGTATATACATCAAAACTGCATCTCTAGGGCTACCCTCAAGGCTGTGGCTGTGGTGGTGGTGGCGGTGGCCGAGAAGAGGCTGTATCCTCTCCCCCCTCTGATCTCTACCATCTGTGTGACCCTGAAGCCATCACTCACGACATCGATCTCTGTTGGCTCTGCTCTGTCCGCATCTCTGAGTATCACTGTATCTGAGGGAACCCTCTGATGGCTCTCTCATAATATGTGATCTCATCCAGCGCATCAGTGTATCTAAAGATAGATACAGTCTGTGGTGGACCCATCTGCCCTGCTCCTGTGGCCTATCCAGACCCCTATGGCTGTGCTTGACCTCGGTGCACTGATACCGACGGTCTCGCCCCCTGTAAAAATGCTGGCTGTTGAGATGGCTGCTGCCATGGGCCTTGCCCTCCAAAACTCTGCCCTACCACTGCCTGTGCCTGGGCTACCGCCAGCTGTCCCTGTAATAGAGCGATCTACCCTGTCAGTGCTACTACCTAACCTGTCATCTTTGTTAGCTGCCCTATAACCCCTGCCAATTGCCCCTACAAAATTGAGACCTGAGCCTGAGCTGCGTCTCTCTCCTCCCATGCAGTGTCCCTCTCCTCACGGGCTGTATCCCGCTCCCTTGTGACAGCCTATAGATATGGCTGGGGACCCACCTATATGCCTCGATACTACCCTGCCCACCATGTCGTGTAGGCCTCTATGCACCCTGGGTCGGCTATCCCAGGTCCTACCGACAACTCCTCAAAATCGGGCTCCTCTGTCTCCTCTGGTAGTGGGAGCGACACCTCTATGTCATCTCACCTGTACTATGGAAAAGTGGGAGGCACATCCTGTAGCAGCCCGTACTAGCACCACACTCTCTCTATAGGGATCCTCTCAAGCTCACCGACTCATCTGCCTCTGACCCAGCGCCTGCTGTGAACACCAACCAGCTACTCTCCCTGGTCTCTGAATGCTGGATAGACCAAGTATGGTCTCCAGATGATGTCTGTAGGAATCAGGGCCTCCAATACCCCTCTGTAGTGGTCAATGTCTCTGACCACTCCATCCACCCGTGTCTGTGCCATAACCTCACGCCATCACCTGAATCTAACTCTGAAGCTGGCCTGAATCACCACTGGAAGGCCAAGAGGTCGTCTGACCACTATATGCTCATAGGCCCAGCAATGTAGTAGGTGGCCCACACATAGATTGTACCGCCACCGCCGGTTGATACCCCACAGCTCTTTATACACCTGGGCCAAAAATACGGGCACCCAAGTGAACACTATCCGCTGCTCTATCATCTCCAGCAAAACTCTGGTCATAGCAATCGAAAACCTACCACCCTCTGCATTTGGCAACGCATACACTGTGATGCCAATCATCATCAGAATGACCAGCCGATGTGCGTCCTCATTCGCCACGTACAATGGCTCATATGCAAAACTCACTGAGTGGTATCTCATTTCCACGGCGTGCTCTCCAAACAGCATAACCATGTGAATGTCGTGCGCCTCTCTCGAGCACACATACAGGTCTGCTCTGTGTACTAGAAGCTGCAAAATTTGGTACACGTCCTCAACCGTGATCATCATCTCACCTGTAGGCAGGTGGAAGGTGTTGGTGGCATGGTCCCACCGCTCGATCAAAGCCACCATGAGGCTCATGTCCCTTGCCACTCTGCAGTAGCATCTCAATCTGCCTAACCCGACTGTGCTCATCTGCACCCACTCCTCGACAGACACACCTTCATGTATCCGCATCAGCAAGGTCAGGAGGCGATCCTGTAGCATTAGGGTCTGCCTCGCCTGCATCCATCCATAGACACTTTCATGTTAACATTATTCTTACTTTTCCTATTTTATCAACTATTTAGACTATCTAAGCCTACCCCGACACCCGGGAAGCCCTTGGCGTAGCTTCAACCTCTCAACTTGACCATTTTTCAGAACCATTTCTGACCAGGCAAGAACCGACATCAGTTAGCTTGCCAACGACGGCACTTACCTAATTGACGTCAGTCACTTAGTGATTGACGTCGATAGGTCAGTGACCGACGCTGGTAGCTGGTCGGCTGACACCAGCGGGGTCACCGACGTCGACGACTGGTTCGGCCCTAGGGCCGAATGGGGCGAGCCCTAATTTAACCCCCTACACCCCCCAAAACCCTCCTAAATGACTCCTAAGCTCTCCTAGACAACCTACCCACCTTCCTAGCTATCATCCCCCTTAATTTATGTCTAAAACAACTAAAATTTCAAAAAACAAATCAAAGCACAAATAGTCCAAATAGGGTTCAGAGACTCTCCTACCTCGTCCTGGCGTCACCGGTGTGGTGGCACGATGGGTGCCACTGGTGGTGGACCTCCCACGGGTCCTCTACTCCCCTCTGCCATGTCCACTATGTCTCTCTACCCTCACACTTCCCCTAGCCCACACGCATCCCTGCAGCGTCCAATCGACTCCTTCTCTCCACCAATGTCTCTCTGCCACCTCGCACAGTGCCTTGGTCAGTTCTGGGTCACTTTCACTCAAGAAATTCCAGAGCTCTTTTTAACTCTCTTAATCAATTAACAAATGACTTTTGGTGGGCTGCCAATCTGGTTTTGTCAGATTTGGCAGGCCACGACGTCGGCATCTGTGTGCCCTAACCTGCCGGTGTCGGCCAATTTCCACCGACGTCGATATCTTTTGGACACCGACATCGGTTATATAACCGACGTCGGTGGCCTTAAAAACTTCATCCCTCTTAGAATTGACCAAAATCATGCCCCAATCAACCATCCTTGCCAATGTTGAAGTCATTTCTGACTCCTCATGGGGCACATTTGAGATCACTTATATCTCAACCCGACCCGTGACCATGGAGATCACGCATATCTCCTTAGACCCTGACCACTTCCGAGACAACTCTGTCTTGGTTTTGTTTGCACGCATGCTACCTCATGAATAGATAGCAAAATTGTTTGCAGACCTTATTTTTGGACCCTCACAAGTATAGGATCACAAGCCAGTTGATCCGTACTACTTGTGACTTTTTTCATGTTTTTGGGAACACTTCCTGAGCCCAGGATACCTGGAACACGACAACCATTTGGAGCTACAGCTTAGATTACATAACCCGATCAGCTACGACTAATGCTGGGGCTTGGTTATTTTAATTTTGGCACTCCTTGACCTTTTGACTGCGACCATTTGACCTACCTATCTCGTGAAGTGGTATGTGCGCAATCACGACTTTTATAGCATTCACCCTCACTCTCCTTCTCATCCACTTTTTGTCAAATCAGCACCCGAGATCAAGTCCCCTTCCCTCGACTCCCACTTTGAGGGGGAATACCTCATCCATAACTCGGGGCAATCCACATCATCCCACACTTGGGGCAACTAACTCCTATTTTTGTCTTGCAGTTCATCCAGAACAACCAACAAGACAAAAAGGGGCAAATGTAGACACTGAAATCGTGTCTACCCCTTGGTCATTTCTCCCCCCCCTTGGTCCCCTTCGTCCACTTAACCACTCCTAACCCATATTTTATTAATTTGAAATAAATATCCTATTTTAAATTAATAAAATCCCTTTTCCCTCTCTCCCTTACCACCTCACCACCCTAGGATACCCTCCTTGGATTCCCTTCATTCCCCACATGGCCATATTTAACACCTAGACTCCCATTCCAACTTCTCCCCTCATCCATTTAATCCCCTTCGACCGTTTCTCCCTTGGACTAGCTGACCCAGCGGTTGGAAAATGGATGAAAGGCTATTTTTAGCCTTTCTCTAGCCTTTTAGCCGTCGACGTCGGTCAACTGTCAACCGACGTCAGTGATATTACCAGCGTCGGCGGCCTTCTTAACAGTTTTTTGCACCGTTATCCCCATCTATGGGCTCTCTTGGTATCCTCTCTCGCAATCCCGACTCAGAATCAAATACTCTGATCATCAATTCATTCTTGACGCTGTCAATCTGCCAATATCTCAATCAAGCATCTAACTCTCTCCCTCAGGTACTTACAGCAAGCTTCTGCAAGCACAACAGGGATTCTCCATCAGCAATAGGTTTCAACAAGCAGCAACAACAACAACAGAGATCAGTAGGCACAGGTATGTTGTATTCTGTGTTTTCATTTGTGCTTTATAGTTATTTGTTTCTAAACTAGGTTCAGCACTTCTATCTCCCAGACCAAACCAAACCAATCCCGAATCATGTTTCTCGACCATCTCTGCCTTCTGTTTGATTCCTCTGTCTCTTTGTTGGCCTCCTCTATCCCTCTACCCATTCAACCAAACCCTCTGCTTCAGACGGGACTCAGACTTTTAGACTACCTCAAAACTAGACTCTTAGACCTTTAGACAAGACCCAGACCATTTTACCTGACCAGACCCGTCCATAGTCCAGAAACTATCAAACCTAGACTATCAGACCCAGACCCCAGACCATTCAACCAGGCCCAAAATCTGTCTCAGACCCGTCCATAGATCATTCTGCACAACCTGACCCTGTCCACAGATCGACAGAGTCAACCAGACCCGTTGCAAGCTTACTGCCCCGACCGACGCCGGTCGCTTTCCCCACTGACGTCGGCAGATTAACCGACGTCGGCACCTTGACCAACTGATGCCAGTAGGACCACCGACACCGGTGACTGAAACCAGGCTGACAACATCTTTCAGGTAAGCTTTTTCTTCCTTTTCTTTTCAGTTTATCATCATTTCAGTATTCTGGCATTTTGTATTTTCTCTGTCATTTATCAGACTCTTTTTATCAAACAGTGGGTTGACCTCCCTTAAGGAAGTTTTTATACTTCTGGGAATAAGCTTTCGCTTGGAAACCCACCATCTCCTTATCTAACACCTCCTTTGTCCAAGTCTCTTTCTTTGCAGGTGTCATTCCTCCACAGCCAAAGAGGAGTACTCACAGCGTCTGGATTACGGTGCGCAGACTATATCCAGGTACACATCAAGCCTTGACCATTCCTTCTTTAGTTTCTTTCCTTTGAAATAGAAAGCAAAATTTGAATAGAAACAAATAGTTAAAGAACCAAACCAACCAGGAGCCACCTTCCTCTTCTTCTTCCTCCATAGAGTATACTTTAGATGTTGAGGGTTCTCCCCATCATTATACCACCTTTACCATGCCTTCGATAATTTTCTAAGGTGATGCATATTTTGATGCCTTCCTTGATAACAACTCCATTGCCCTCCAACATTACCTCAACACCCTATCTTACTACACCCCTGCTTCAGTTCCTCCTAGTGATCAACCTTATGAGATGCCTCCCCATCTTATGGGGGATACCTTTTTTACCTCTAATTCTACCAAATTATGATCACTCAAGCATATTCCTTCACTAATAATCCATCCACTACCTCCATCCAAATTTAATCAAATAACCCAAACAATAACTAAACACCACCTACATTAACCAACAACCCCTTCAACATAGGGACAACCTCACCTCTTGTTACCCATGATCCATCCACCATAGGGATACCTTATAACCATATTTCCACTATTCCCCTTATCACTAATAACCCTCTAATCTCCACCCCACTTCAAAATATGGTGCTTTCTATACCTTGTACCCTTCCACCTATCAGTACTAGAGTTACCATTCACCCCCAACCAATTAACCCATCCATACCTCCAACCCAATCTATATCAATTTGTCAATATCTAAATACAATCATACCTCCAAACCAACCCACATCAAATCCTCAATAAATACCTATGACACCCTACCCATGCTATGTTCCTAATCTGTGAGGAAACATAGCTCCATCCTCTACATAATATCTTATTCCTATTAACCCTTATGTGGCATCATCATAACCCTTAATGACCACATACCAACATATGACATATTTCTAACCTTCTACAAGTTATCCATATATTGAATCCACCCATCCCAATAAAACTTACCACACAATTATGGAACTCCCCAACCCCAAATAGATTTGGTCAAAATATTGATGGATAAAACAACCAACCTAGAGTCATCTATATTTACAGATCACAACCTTTTATCTTACGACTAAATTTTTAATGAACCTATTCACCCATATATACCTATCCAACCTTACCTTCCTCAATAGGAACTACCCAAATTTTCTAAATTCTAAAGCAAGGAAGACCCCCAATAACACCTAAGAGCATTTTGACATTCTTGATACTTGATTTCATATGATGATGCTCTTTTCCTTCACACCTTTCCATGTCTTTATCTATACCAACATTAGATTGGTATAGTGATATCACTAAGAACTCCATATTTTATATTTCCTAACTTGCCCAAAAGTTTTTAGACCACTTCTTAGTAAATATATCTAATAAGGTCTCCATCACTGACCTCTACTCCATCAGTCAATTTGATGACAAATCAATTGCTGACTTCATATCCCGATGGAGAGGTATTATCAACTAGATCTCTTCCTCTTTGCCTCAACCTAAGTTGATTGAAATTTTATCTCAAGCTTGTCTCAAACACATCAACCCCACTCTACAGGTTCAAACTTTTAAATATTTTGATGAGGCTCTCACCATGTCACACAAACTAAAAATTAGGGCCATCGATGAGAGGAAGTTAAAACTAAAAAATAAAAATTCTAGCTTTAAACCCAATGACCTTTCTTGATCCAAAACCACCAACCAATATAACTACCCAAATACCAAACCAAAGGTAACTACAACATGGTTGTCCTTAAAACCACTCCACCTTCGGTTATGAACCAACCTAATCAAACCAACTCATCTAACTCCTCCAATCAACAAACCTAAAATCAAAACTAGGATACCCCAAAATAATACACTTTGTTAGAGGAGTCATATGCTTTAGTTTTGGACAAGTTCACCCTATCAAACCTCCCCAACAATTTGATGCTTCTCACCCTATACCTGATTGGTATAATGAGAATGATCTATGTGATTTCCATTAGGTCATTAGACATGATGTTAGTAGGTGTAACACCTTCAAAACCATTGTCCAAAACTTTATTGATAAATGAGAACTTGCATTGGACAATCCCAATGTACCCCAAAATCAATCAATTGACATATTTCAATAACCTTTTCCCAATCATGCCCCTTCTACCAACCATGATGATAATAAACTAGAATCATCTTATGCTTGTGAGGTCCATATGGTCAATGTACTTATAAGTGAACCTATCATTAAGGAAACCACTACCTCTTTCTCCACTACACTTATTAAAGTTGTGGAATAACCATTCATTCCTTTGGATACCCAAACAAAAGAAGAAACCACCTATTTTCCTTCACTTGATGAGATAACAAACTTACCCACCTTTCTTTTGATATAAATACCAAAGGAGGTAACCATTGTCATCTGTAGTCATATAAAATGTGAAAATTGGTAACTTGAGTATGGTTAATGACACCCAACCCATAGGTCCCTCTTGCTTGCTCTCATGACCCTCATAGGCATTTTTTCACTGATTCATAGTCATCTTTAGCCTTTCAAACTTGATCCTAGTTGATCCAGATACATCTTTCCAATGGCAAATCAATCCCCCTATGTCTCATCTACTCAGGACAATAGTGCAACACTAAGACTATAACATTGGTACCACTCCTATCCAATTTTGATGTTGTTATCCAAGTCCATTTCTAGCCCCAATGATTAATTTATTTTAGTTCCCCATCCTTATCCTTGTCAGCCTAATATGAGAAAATTTAATCCATGACCAATAGATCCCTATAAAATCTCATTCAAATATCATTCGAAAAGGGTTGGAAAATATCACTAAGCAAGCAAGAATACAAGCAAGTCTACTCAAGTAATCTTCCCTATTCTCTACATATAGCCAACCAATACACTTACAAGCTCATTCAAATCTTTACACCAATCCCTAGTTACCTCAAGCACATCTAATTTAGAATTATACATTTTCATATACATAATTTCACAAAGCACATCAAGTGGGAGAACTACATATAGCTTGATACCTCTTTAGAGTATTGGTATGTAGGTAGCATGCACATATGTGGGGTGTGAATCATGTCTAGCAAATTTTACACACACTAACCCCCCTATTTCTCAAAATTAATCAAATCATAAAGGAAGATAGGGTTTGAGGAAATAATCTATTATATAGGGATCTATACAAACTTCCAACTACTAAAACTTCATAGATAGGGTCACATAGACATAGCGAACAAAACTCAAAAAGCTTAGATCCTCAGGATAACAATGGTAGAGGTGGACTATAGCATTGGTGCCACTAATATCTAGTTTTGGAACTTATATCCAGTCATAAAATGAAGTTTAGATCTCAATTTGTGATAGTGTCTTAGTCCTGTAGAGTGAATTCCAACCTCTATCTCAGTTATATCAATCAATTTTCAGCTAAGCTTTGTTTTCTTTTCCTTATTACTATTTTTTAAAAAGTTTGATTTAAAATTAATTTACACAAATTAGTAGCTTAATTATTTTTTATTTATTTACTAATTTTACTACTCATACCCTTTAACTAAATTAGGAATAATACCCCAATTTTTCACCAATTATTAAATCATTTGGTGAACCTGACTTACTTTGTTTGTGCACAAAAACCCTAAAAACCCTAGGGTAAATTTCTTACTAATTTTTCCTATATTTTTTTGATTTTTTACTTACATAATAAAATAAAAAATTAGCATTAAATTTTAAAGTTTCATAGTAATTTTAAAATAATTTTCTTTTAAACCCTGGTTACCCATACTAGGTTCCAGTATTTTTCCAGTAATTTTTAAATCATTTTCTAAATTTTTCCTGGCATATTTAAATTAAAAAATCTATTCAAATTTAAAAATTTGATAGTAATTTTCATAAACATTTATTTTTAAAAACCCTAGTTGCATCTACTAGGTCCTGTTAAATCACTAATTTTCCAATAAATTTCTAATTCTTTACTTGCATATACAACTCAAAAAGTCACATTCAAATTCAAAATTTCATAGTAAATTGCTCAAATAATCATCTTTAAAACCCTAGTTACATACACTAGGTCCTACTACTTTTGAGATATCACCTTACATTTTAAAATCAGATTTCAAAAATGTATCTCACTTATTTATAATTTTTTTACATTTCTTTGAAGTAATAAAGAGATCATCATGGATCTTATCATGTACATGAATGATGAAGTTTATCATATGTTAATACAAAGCTTTATTCTTTGAATTTCATGCTTATGTTTCATAATATGGGATGATGTTAAGAAAGTAATTATTAAACATGCCAAGATATCTTTTACATCATCTCCCTTGGAGCCTTTATCCTGTGTTGAGTCATGTTGCATGGTCCATTTCACTCTTCGCCAGATCACTACCTGTCACCAGAGAGCCTAGTTGACACCCTTTATACCTCCTCCACCTCAACCTATTGATTATCTTCACTCTCCTCCCATAGTTACTACTAGCCTTATATGGATAATAGATAATGTGGTTAGAGTTGTTACTCAACATACCACCATGCCTCCTCCACCTAGTAAGTAACCCACCACCCTCCTATTCTTTCCCATCCCAGGCCCCATCCACATGTACAAGTTGATCTTCACAAGGCATATGATATTATTGATCAATTAAGAAATACTCTAGCTAAGATCTCCATGTTAGAACTACTTCAAAAAGCTAATGTTTTTAAGGAAATTATCTATTATTCACTCACTCAAACTTCTATGCCCATTGACCTGAGCTTTCTTATTTTGCATAAGTGGTTAACATAATAAAAAATATATAAGATGCTATCAATTTTGATCATAATGACATGCCATCTCAAACAATAATTGATTAAAATTTACCACTATTTATATAAGCTCAAGTCAAAACTAGCACAATTAAGAGAGTTCTAGTTGATAGTGGTTACAGACTTAATATATGTAATATTACAATCTTATAGACCATGGGCATAGACATGGCATCCATTCAAAAATCATATAAGAACATTTGAGGATTTGATGATATACCACGATAGACATTGGGTACCATTGCTTTGGATATCATGGTAGGACCCAAAACCCTCTCTACATAGTTCCAGGTCATGCCATGTCTTCTTCATTAGAATCTTTTACTCAGATGACCTTGGATACATGCTATGGGGGTATATACTTCTACTATTTAGTGATGTGTAAAGTTTATCCATGAGGGATACCTATACACATACCTATTAGATAACCATCCATTTAGATATTATCAAACCACAAAGTCATCTTTGACTATTTTCCCAGATGGGACACCTTATATCATAGTTCAACGACCACCTCATTGCAATTCTCTTGATCAGATACATATATATGAGTTTAGAGAGACTAGTAGTTCTTGCACTCTTTCACTTATATTTGTGCCCTCACCTTTATATATTTAGCCAATCATAACAACTTCAACCATTTTAGGTACTCTATTAGTCACTACTCCTACACCTATTATAGTTATACATTCATCAATAATAGTTCTAGCAGTATTAGTAGATTTTATAGATACAATCACTCCATTAGTTATAGATACTCTCATAGTACCATTGTCTTCTACTAATATAGTTGATGATACCCCCATATCATAATTACCCCTTGTGGTAAATTTGAAGTTACCATATGTACATGATGTTGATACAGATTCCCAAGCATCTTTAGATGATGATATGACACCCACACTCATAGATGACTATTTGTGTGGGTTAAAATTTACACTAGTTGGCCTAGGAGAGTACCAAGATGACTCTAGAGATCTCATTAGACATCCTAAACCACTCTTAACATCTCACACTACACTCTCAAGATATACTCCACATTCACAGTCACAGATAGATCACTTGACACATATAGTTCACATGGTTACCTCTATGCATATAGATATAGTCATTCATATTCAGATAGGTAACACACAACATCAAACATATATTATGTTATAGATGTTACTTGATTATGGATTAATCACCTTACTTACAGTTTGATATAGATCAATAGATTATCATAGCAGGATGGTCACCCATTTTGTCTTTTTCACAAGATCATAGGTCATGATAAAAACTCATGTACAACTTTATAGAAGAGATTAGATAAACTATAGGTTCATGGTATTATTAAAATTACAACACCACCATCACTAGCTTCTTCACTTCTATTGAAGCAATCTACTACCAAAACTAAACATCCTAGAGAAGAATCAGTATCTCCACCACTAGAGCAACCTTCAGTTTGCCTTCGATAGGATCACACCATGTATACAACTTCTACAACATATGATGATAATTATGATGATGATCTTGAGGAATTTGATGATGGCTATGATTACTTCCTCCCTATCCATCTCTAGCCAACTCCATCTTTGGACCCTTTACCCCCTCAACATACCCTTTTATTCATATGATTTTATATAATCTCATTATGAATACTTGTACATAATTTTCTCAGTATCACGTGTATATAGTTTCTTATGATTGATTGTACACATCTCAAAACTTTCAAAAATTCAAAAATAATAAAAAATTTCAAAATAAAAAAACATATGAATAACATTAAAAAACACCAAAAATATTTTAATTATATGCATCATCCATGCTTTACATTTCTACTATCATGCTAGACTTACATATATTTTTCTATGCTATTGTTTATCAATTTATCTACATTTCCATGCTTCACTTGATCTATTTTGAGTGTGTGTAGTGACATCCAACTATTTGATTGATTCAATTTACCCATTAAGGGGTTATCCTACTTTTAAATTTATATACATACCCACTAGGGACATCTTCTACATGACTACACCATCTAGGTTATGCCATTCCTACACCACACACTCTAGTTATCATGTTGATGTACACTACTTACTAGCTTACATAGATTACTCTATCAATACTCACTAGTATATAGAACTTATGTATTTATTATCATATAAATAGTCTTGTACTAACATGTCTTGCATGCTTTCCCTCTTACTTTGAATAGTTAGATGTGATTGTACTTCCAGTTCCTTACATGCTTTCTTTTCTTGCTTAGTATAGCTAGATTGTTTGCATTTCTTAGTTCCTAATTTTCTCCTATTGTGCCTTAGGACATTTTATAATGTGATTTTCTTCTATTCATGTGTGTTCCTTAGGACATTTTCCAATGTCTTTTGCTTGTACTCCTTTATATGATTGTGGCTTCCATGCCAATTTTGCTTGTTTTCAATTGTATGTGTATGTGGAATTTGAACATGCCTTATATGCTTGCTTTCTAGTTTGAGTGACATCTGCCCATGTCCCTTATTTTCTTAGCCCCTTGGATACCCTTTTATGCTTCTTACTTCTTAATTTGTGTGTTTTTGGCTTGTTTTCTTCTCATTTTTTGTATGTCCATGATTCACATCATGCATTTATCTTGCTTTCTTGGATGTCATGATGGACATCATGCTCCATTCCTCTAACTAACAACTAACAACTAACAACTAACCATACTTCTCATTCCATTTCTAGTTTAGTACATTACATTACATTATTATAGCTATCAAGGCATACCCCTGTTGATCTAACAATCTCTTAATACAAATCATGCTATATATTGAGATATCTTGTCAATTATCATTTTTATATCATGTATCTTTGTAGCATCACACAATTGTAGGGATTTTTCTTCTAAGGATAGTCATTATAGGGTATTCATTCCTATCCTCAAAAGAGGGGGAAAAAATAGGGGTTTTTTCATAGAGATCAGAGCTCCTAACGGTCAAAACAATAGTTTTTAGAATACCCCAAACAAGAACCCGACCTCAAACTAGTCAGAACAAACCAGGAAGATAGTCAAGAATATAGAATAGTTACCTAATTTGGCTATGGAAACTAGTGCCCAACTTGGACAACTACATTAGTGACACTAGTGTCCATTTTTTTCACTCCTATTTAAATAGTAAAAACACCATATTTTCCATAAACAAGTAGAAAATTAGGTTTAACTATAGTTTTATACATTCAGACCAGTTCAAAATCAATAGTTTTTAGTACACTTTTTCTCAAAGAATCTAGATATAAGGGCATCATGTGTAATATGATGGATCTCACTTCTATTTTTAGATACAACAGTTAATATAACTTTTAGATCAAAATTCATGTTTTAAACATCAGTGATTAGGGGTAATGTGCATGGCACATTTATTTTATTTTATTTTTGAGTTAAATATTACCCAAGCATTCTCAATAGTTGCATGCCTTATTCCATTTGTAGATGGTTGGCATCATTTTGGAATGGCTTTCATACAAGCCTAATCTCCACATTCTTGAGTTATTGAGTTCCCAAGTGGATTCCACATAAGCCTAGTTTCCAATTTTAGAGTGGCTTTTATACAAGCCTAATCTCCATCTTTCAGAGTAGCCAAGATTGGCCTAGTTTCCAACATACATTTAGATATCCATGCCAATATTTTTAGATCATAGTACATTCATGGGATTTAGGATCCATCTCATATGACATACATTTTACACTAGTATCAGTTCATAGCTTCACTTTATTGAGCAATGATGGAGCCAAAGGACTAGTTATCCTTTGTATTCTTAAGCCATCTATTCAGAGGGATTGGACACACAGTCCAAACATCGATAAACACATGGACGACCACCTAGCTTCACTTAGTGGATGAGAATAGAGCCAAAAGGCTAGCCTTTACATTCTTCAGCCACTTTTAGGGAATTGAGCACTCAACTCTATTCATGATATTACTCTTGGTTCAACACACATCTAACATTACTCAACATCACTCAGCATCACAATAGGTTTTGTATTGGTCTGCACACATAGTGAGGTATATTCGCTCCTTTCGCTTTCTCTCTCTATTACCTAGATTTGTACATTCTTATTTTAGATATAGTGTATCTAATAAGAACTAATACAATATTTATTTTTCTTACAGATTCATACTTCACATTGTGCTCTCTCTATGCACACCCAACATCACACAACTTCATGAGCTTCATCCTTGCAAGTAAGTTCAGGTATGCTTTCTATTTTTCCTTTATCCTATTATTTTTCTTTGTTGCATCACTAGAATAAAGGGGGGGGGGAAATGTAATCATATAAAATGTGAAAACTGGTAACTTGAGTATGGTTGATGACACCCAAACCATATGTCCCTCTTTCTTGATCTTATGACCCTCATAGGCATATTTTCACCAATTCTCAGTCATCCATAGCCTTCCAAACTTGATCCCAGCTGATCCAAACCCCTCTTTTCATGATGAATCAATCCCACAAGTCTCATCTACTCAAGATAATAATGCCACACTAGGAGTATAGTGATGGTGCCACTCCTATCCACTTTTATTGCTATTGTACAAGTCCATTTTTGGCCCCAATATTTAATTTCTTTTAGTTCCCCATCCTTATCCTTGTTGGCCTAATGTGAGTAAATTCAATCCATGACCAATAGATCTCTATAAAATCCCATTCAAAGATCATTTGGAAAGGGTTGGAAAATATCGCTAAGAAATAAAGAATGCAAGCAAGACTAATCAAGCAATATTCTATATTCTATGCATATAACTAGCCAACACACTTACAAGCTCATTTAAATCATTACACCAATCCCTATCCACCTCAAGCACATACAATTTATCATTCTACATTTTTATATATAAAATTACACAAATAACATTAAGTGGGAGAACTACATATGGCTTGATCCCTCTTTAGAGTATAGGTATGTAGGCAGTGTGCCCACACATAAGGTGTGAATCACATCCAGTTCATCTTACACACACTAAACCCCACCATGCCCCAAATAACCCCCCCCTCCCTGTCCCCAACTCAAAATTGGTCAAATAACAATGTAAGATAGGGTTTGAATAAATAATTTTCTCTAGAAGGAACTATATAGACTTCTAGCTACCAAAACTTCATAGATAAAGTCACACAAACATAACAAACAAAACCTAGAAAGCTTAGATCCTTAGGACAATAGTGGTAGAGGTAGAATATAGTGTTGGTACCATTACTGTCCAATTTTAAAAATCTTGTCCAATCATAAAATAAAATTTAGATCTTATTTTGTGATAGTGTCTTAGTCCTACATAGTGAATTCTAACCTCTATCTCGATTAGATGAATCAGTTTCTAGCTAAGTTTTTTTATTCTCCTTATTACTATTTTTAGAAAAGTTTGAATTGAAATTAATTTACAAAAAATAGTAGATTAATTATTGTCTATTTATTTACTTATTTTACTACTTAGATCTTTTAACTAAATTAAGAATAATACCCCAATATTCCTTAAATTATTAAATCATCATCACACCTTCATCCCCCATCATGGAATCACCCACTCTCTTTGGAAACCATTCCACAAATAAAGACCACCTTATCTATTCCTCCCATGGAGGAAACATATTTTCAAATCTTGGAAGCTTTCATCAAGGAAAAGGGTGAAGAAACCATTCCCTTAACCCAACCTATGGGTTTAATATTTGAATTTGATGCCCGAGGAATTCAACCAATTTACAAACCCTTCTCTAGATTGGTCCAAAGCTTAGAATTCTCTTTTTAACTTGATACAAATTGAGCCACATTTTGGAACCATCTTGGGATCCCCTATCAAAACAAGCATGAACCTTTGACCTTACCTTCATCCAACCCATCTTCAATCACACCTACCCTTAAACTTATAATCACTCAACCCCTTTATCAAAAACCTTTTTTTCCAAAACTATGGAAGAACCATCCAAACCATCTCCATCCAAAATCACCTTAAACCTCTCTAATCAAACCTATCAATAACCTAGGGTTACTTCCTACTCCTAGCCTTATCCACCCATATTTGAATTTGGATTTAAACCCATCTAGTCCACCAAATAAAACCTTAAGCAAATAGATCAAGAAGGTGGAGCCACCTAAACTCCCACCTAAAACTAGAACTATGCCATCTGCTTCCCTCTTACCTTATATCATAGGACCCCATCCTTATTCTATCCTAGGATCTCATACTTCTATAAATAATTCCAACCCTCCAAAAACTACCCAAGCTAAAATTCCTCCTTTTATTGTACCTTTACCCACTCCTTCTAAAACATCAAATTCCCCATCATTTTTAACCAAACTATCTACCTCGACCTACCCACCTATCTCCAAACCTTCATCATCTCAATCATCCACCTCTAAATATTTCACCTCTAAACCTTCCACCTCAAAACCATCTAAAACCAAACAACCCAAATCAAACCCACCTACCAAAACCATTCTACCACCCAAAAATTCTATAGTGAAGCTTACTTCTAAGAAGGCTCCCACCCAATAGCCAAATGCCCATCACCCTTAACACATTTGATCAAATCTTATTAAAATATTTTAAAAATGTTGTTACAAACTTATTCGTTAAACCTACCACCTATCAAACCCTTTGACCCTTCAAGTCCTAAATCCTTTTGGATAAATTATAGTTTAATCTGCTCATACTATAGAACACCTAGACACAATATAAAGAATTACAAAGCAATCCAAGCACTTATCCATAACTTATGGGATGAGGATAATCTATTATCAAATTAACCTCTTTCAAGCCCATTATCAAACCAAACACCAAATGAACCTATCCAACACTTAACCACTCCTGCACTCTCATCCAATAGTGAGGAGGAACTGAAGCAACCTTCTATCCCAATGCTTCCCCCCATCCACAATATCCATATGGTCACCTAATCTTGGGCCTAATAAATAGATAAAGGAAAGACCAAAGTGTCCATTTCATGGACATATCCTTCCACCCCCCAACATTCCAACCAAACTCAAACACCTTCACCAAAACCTAAAATATCCATTGTGGGTGCCTCTCCCTCTAACCCTTTTGAATCTATCCAAGGAGAAGTTTTGAAATAACTTCACCAAACACCAATGAATATGAGCCTATATGAACTAATCAACACCTCACCCCATCATTTCCAAGCATTGATAGAGGCCTTGTAATCTATATAGGTCCAACTCAAAGACCCTTAACCTCTTGCAACCCTTATTGGAGCTCTTCATCTTTCCACCCTTGTCATATTTAAAGATTTGAAAATACATTTTATTCATCCTAAAGATCCCAATCCTCCCATATTCATCACTACATACATCAATCAAACCCACATAAAAAGGGTGATGATTGATGGGGGATCTAGTATTAATATTATATCCTCCTATGCTTATGACCAAATCTAATTGCCAAAGAATATCATGTTGGAAACCATAGTAGTTTTCTATTCCTTTAATGATAATATGACCAAAACCTTGGGAACAGTCATCTTCCACATTTTTTTTGGGACATTGCACACGTCCAAAGCTCTTCTATGTTGTATAAGGTGATTTCTAATACAACATTTTACTTGGATGCCATTAGATTGACTCCAAGAGTTGTCTCCCATCCACTTTGCATCGATGTGTTTGGTTTGAACATGAGGGTTAGGTCATCACCATACAAGTTGACCCTAGTCATTTCACATCTTACAACATGACGTATCAACCTAATGACATTATTATTCCTTGCTCATCCACCTCACCACCAACCAATAACAAATCCACCCCTACCATTGACGAAGCTTCAACTATCTCATCTATCCCTTCTTCTCATATCCCCATATAAGACCCCTTGGAACCTACATTCCAATGTCTCTCACTGGGAGAATACCATCTTTTGGATTTGGATGCCTTCCCTACTCCTCAAGAGTATGGGAATATTGACCATAATCCTATTTATGATCCTAATATCAAAACTATCATTCCTTTAGGACTTCCCAACCACCAAAACAATTTCATCTATGGGGGACTTAATTATCCACTTCTTGCTTCCTCTACCACCTCTTTTATCTAACCATTTACATCCAATTTTTCTTATTTAGACAAACTAGAATTTTATAAATTGTACCTTCACCAATGTGCCTAGAAGGGATTCAACCTTATCTATTATGAACATGGATATCACAAGTTACCTTTGATAAAAACCAAAAAACCTCATGATCTATTTGGCCTTGGGTTTATCCCTCTAGAAGAACCCACTAATTTACCCAAACCCATCACCACCATTGATGAGGACCTCCCATCCTCACCAACCCCATCTAAGATGAAGTCTGAGGATTTTTAAACCATCCCTTCTAACTTTTTTTTGTAAATACCATTATTTTGCTCCCCCTAACCTATAAAAAGGGTGGCCAAACTAAAACCTTTCCTTTGATTCATCTTGAAATGGTAGAAAATTATTCTCCTACCATCCACACCATCCAATGCCAATATGATGATTCCATTCTCACCTATCTTGGCATAGGGGATTATTCTATCCACAAATCCCTTCCATCTTAAAACCAAACCATGTTGAATGAATCCATTATTGATGTTAGCTTTGGTCCTCAAGATAACCCTCACATTGTAAATATTGGTCAATCCTTAGATTCCTCAAAACAAAAGGATTACCTTTCATTCCTTCATGACTGAAGCATAACATTTTCTTGGTCCTATTAGGATATGCCTAGAATTGATCCTTCCATATCTCACCACAACATCATCATCCATCCTGATGCTAAGCATGTTAGGTAAAAGTTTTTCAGGATGCACCCTCACATCACCCTTCTAATAAAAAAAGAGCTTCAATGCCTCTTATCTATCAATTCCATTCAACCCATCGACTATCACCAATGGGTTCTTAATATAATTTTGATTACCAAGCCCATAGGTGGACTTTGCCTTTGTGTTGATTATTGTGACCTCAACCTTGTTTATCCAAAGGATGACTTCCCTTTTCTTAGCATCGATGAACTTATTAATCTCATAGCTGATCATGAGATGTTATCTCTCATTAATGGTTTATTGGGATATAATAAAATCTTGCTTTCCCTTAAGTATTTGCATAAGAATTCATCATCCCATGAGGAACCTTATACTATAGGGTCATGCCCTTTGGTCTGAATCATGTTGGAGCAACCTACCAGTGTTAAATAACCAACATTTTCCATGATCTCATCCACAAAATTATAGAGGACTATATAGATGATCTCCTTGAGAAATCCAAATATCTCAAGGATTATCTATAAGTTCTCAAAATTATCTTTGAGCACCTAATCCATTTCCATGTCTAACTCAACCCCAAGAAATGTGTTTTTAGCATCTTATCTAGAAAGCTTCTTGGCTTTATCATCTCTTTTTGAGGAATTAAAGTATACCCTACTAAAGTCAGAGTGATCCTCAACATGCCACCTCTAGCCCACCTTAAACAAATCCATAGCCTATAAGGGAAGCTCCAATCCATATGTCAGTTCATCTCTTAGTTTTTAGATAGATGTCAACCCTTTCACCATCTTTTTAAGAAAGATACATCTTTTAAGTGGACTAAGGAATGTTAACAAGCCTTTGATTCACTCAAATATTACCTTCTTTCTCTACCCATTCTTATCCCTCCTAAAGAGGATTGACCCTTATATGTTTATATCTCTACCACTACACATTCCTTAGGGATAATGCTCACTCACCATGATGACCAAAAATAAAGAGCAAGTTGTCTACTATATAAGTCAAACACTTATAGAGTATGAGACTCGATACACCCATACTGAGAAGCTTTGCCTCACCTTAGTTTTTGTGGCTTCCAAACTTCACCATTACCTGCTCAATCATAAAACCCTTATCATCACCCACATTGACCCACTCAAGTACATACACTCTACACCATAAAAAAAATATATATGGCTAAGTGGCTCATATTCTTAGCTGAGTTTGACCTTGAGTTCCTCTAGCAAAAGTTGATTAAATGGAAACTAGTCACCTATAAACTATATGAATATATTTTTCTAGAAAACCAACCACTTCCTCTTGCATTTCTCGATGAGTCCATCATGACTATTTCTCAATAGGACATCACCTACCAAATGAACATTTTATTTGATAGATCAAAATGCCAACACAGTGGGGGTGTTAGCATTATTCTCCTTCCCATCAATGGTGAGCCTCTTACTCTTTCTTCAAAACTTGATTTTGAGTGTACCAATAATATGGCTGAGTATGAAGCCCTACTAATAAGTTTCTAGACCATTCTAACCTTGGGAGTTAAGATGATCAATGTCTTTGGTGATTCCTAAATTATGGTCAACCAGATCAATGTATCTTACCAATGTAAAAATGATGTCTTACAATAGTACAAACACCTATTATATGTACTCTTAACATCATTGGATCATTACCTTATCCAATGTATTTCATGATCTACCAACAAGTTTGTAGATACAATGGCTTCCATTACTTCCTAGATCTCATCTATGCCTACCAATTTCAAACTCTTTGTCATCATTCATCATTTTATCACACCTCTTATATCCAATCCAAATTCCCTACCATTTTTAGTGTGGAGGACTCTCCATTAGACATTTGGTATGAGTAAACCTTTGACTACCTCAACCTCAGCATCATTCCTCCCAACCTCTCTAGGAATACCTAAAGATCCTTTGTTTAGAGTACCTCTCATTATACCATACTAGGGGTAATCCTTTAAAAATGTGGTTTTGATGGCTTCCTTATCCATTACATCCATAGTCATGAATCTTCCCATACTATCAAATAAATGCATTATAGGATCTGTGGGGGACACTTTAGTGGTCTAGCTATTACTAAATGTATTCGTTGCCTTAGCTACTATTGGCCCACCCTCAACCAAGACTATTTAAATTATGTAAATAAGTGTGTTAAATGTCAACAACATGCCAATTTACATCACATGCCAGCCCATGGCCTTCAATTATCTAAGGAATTTTGGACCTTCTCATAAAGGGGACTACATCTCATTGGGGAAATGAATCCTCATCATTCATAATGGCACCACTCCATCATCACCACCACCAAGTATTTCACCAATTGGGTTGAGGCTATTCCTCTCATCTTGACTAAAGATAAAAAGATAGTTAACTTCATCAATCATCATATCATCTATCATTTTTGTGTTCCTCATAATATCATCATCGATAATGGTAAGTATTTTAAAAAAAATCAAGTCCAAGGTCTTTGTGACACATTTGGCATCAAGTTAAGTTTTTCCTCACCTTTTCATTAACAAGCAAATAGATAGGAAAAAACATCTAATAAAACCCTCAACAATATGTTAACCAAAATGTTCAATGCTTCTAATTAATATTATCACTTACACATCCCCTTTTCTTTGTGGGCCTATTGAATTAGCATTCAAACCTCTATGGGTGCTACCCCTTTCTCTTTGGTCTTTGGAGCAGAGGTTATCTTGCCTCTTAAAGTATAGATTTCCTCTCTTCATATATCCTTGCAAGACATTATTTTTGAGAGTGACTATCATCAAGAGCATCTAACATGACTTGATCTACTTGATGAGCACCACCTAGCTATGCTTAACCATATTTGTGTCTATTAAGAGTGAGTCAAGTGTAACTATAACAAGCACCTGAAATAATGAGAATTAAACATTAGAGACCTCATCCTAAAGGAAAATCAACATGTCACCAATATGGAGAAAAACAAAAAAGGAAATTTTGCTTTCAATTGGCCTAGACCCTACATCATAACCCATAAGTATAGATTAGGAGCTTATCATTTGTCCTCTCTTGAAGGCAAAATAGAACCTGAGCCTCTCAATACTTTGCACCTATGTCCTTACTTTTGTTAAATAGGGATCAAACTCACCTTTTGTCTAATATAAGTTCATCCCTTGATTTATGATATTTTCACCATCCTCACACCTTCATCCTATCCCCTTAAGGATAACTGATTATAACATATAACCATGTGATTAACCATCATAGTCATAGCCTAATCCTAAATATGGGTACCATGGCTCTATCCATGGCATGATTCTCATGGATACTTTTTATCCCTAATTAGATATAATCCCATGGTCATTGTCTCTCATACCACTCCTTTTACCTATCATTAACCTTCTTGTGCTCTAGGTTTTTCCCTCATATAGGTAAACCTCTAAGCTTATGTAGCCTTGTCCATGTCTAACCTAACATCAAAATAATTTGGGATACCAAAATGTCACTTGGGTCATATATATCCATCATGTAGATTTATCCCTTAAAGGACAACTACCCAAAATTTAAATTTCTTAAAAAAATATACTTCTCCCTTGAAGGATAGCTATAAAAATAAATAAATCCAAACTCAAACCACTCTTTGGAAGGATGTATAAGTCAATTTGTCAAATCAATCATTTGAAGTTTCCTACATTGATTAGCTTCACAAACCTATCAAAACAAAGAAATAAAAGGACCCTATATCAAAATCAAAACAAGTTATCCCAAGAAAGTTGCAATTAACTTTCATATATAGCATCAATAGACTTCCTACATCAATCAGTCTACACCTTATATTAAGACATGGACTATCTATTATGGTTATTAGGTTACCTACATAAGGGGAAAAACCAATCCACTAGAGGTTAAAATACCCTTCATACCACCTATCTCTCATTTGTACCATTTATAAATCAATGGATTCATATCTTAATTGACATGATTTGATCAAGACACCTTTTTACCAACCAATGCATGCTAATGCAAAAAATTCAAAAGGATTATGTTCCTTAAATCAATCTAACTTTGGTTTCATTTTTTATTTTTTCAATAAAGAAGCATCATGCCCTTTTAATTATCCTCTCATAATTGGTTCACGTATTCATTTAGACATATGTCTCATGATTTTCAGCTCTTTTCTCACATGTAGTTTTGTTATCTAACTTAATTTATGTGCTATCATCAACAAAATAAACCACATCACATATCCATGATCATAACCATATATAGAATGATAACGATAATCATAAATATCATAACCATGCATAAAACAAATCATCACATCATCATAATCATAACATAACCATAATTCATCATAAACATCAACCATTATCATCACATGCCTAAGCTAGTGAGTATAAATCTCATAAGCACAATCATAATAAACTATAAACATCAAAACCATGGACCATGAACCATAAAATAACATATATATATCATCATCACATCATATACATCATGTTTCATCAAAATACAATAGTATATATGTGCATCTCTCTCTCTCAAAACATATACATCTTGTTACATCAGCTCATAGGTCAGTATCAAAATCATATACACTTATATCATAACCTATGACCCTAGGGCACTGCGTTCATCTAGTGCCTACCCTTTTAAGGTGCTTGTCTATCCTAATGCAGATGTGGTCTATTGATCTAGTGTCACCAAACTGGCACCACCTACCAAGCTAGCTCTGTACTCACCCCATCAAAGATTTGATGGGTAGTGAGTGAAGAATATCACCTCATAATACCTTAAATCCTATATAGTGGCTTTATACCTCTACATATCAATGGTCCCCACTGGACCTATTAGTGCTATTACTACTCCTCTAGTTTGTCTTAGAGCATCTCACTCTTGGGTGACTTGAACAAGTGTAGCCCTGTCCTAGTCCCTCTCACCCATAAAAGTGGCTAGCTGACCCTATAATGTATCAACTTAGCCCTTTAATGTAGCCATATACCCCTATAAAGCTATGTCTTATGCATGTGTAGTGGCTATCAATGTTCCTAGTTATCCATTAGGGCTACCTCCGTATACTTGTACTTTTGGAACCCCACCAGCACGGTCCACATCCATGGGCTACCTATCCCAATCATCCCATCCAAAATTTTCCACTATATAGAGGGCTTGATACCATGTCACATATCCATAAACAAAACCTACATCATCAATCTCTACTCTAATGGGTGGCTCCTCATAATCAAGAATCATCTCCACTAGTTGTGGCTTTAAAGGAAAAAATTGGCATCCTCCTACTCATACCTTAAGAATGGACCTAGAATCCCTTGTATTAGGCTAAACTTATTATAAAACCTATCAAAAGGGATGATCTTAGTCTCACCCTCTCTCCTCCCAAAAATCCATTTGTAACTCTACATTGATAAAATGTGCTGAGTATAGTGGGCCCACCTTAGAAAGCTGACATACATCCTCCAAATCACATCTCTAACCTCTAGAGCATCTAATGCCCCTCTAAACCAATCAATGTCTCATACACCTCCTTTAACTCTTATGAGTGTGTAATCACTCCTCCACCACATAAAACCTATCCTAAAGTTCATCTGGGCATATCCATCCCATGGTAGCCCCATTGACCTTAGAACCTAGATGTGCTCATAGGCCCAATAGTAAAACATAAACCCCACACTAATGTTGTACCTCTTATGAGCTCTAAACCCAAACAGATCCCTATATATCTATACCAATAAAATAGGGGCCCACCTAAATATTGTACAACCTAGTAACATCTCTATTAGGACTCCCAATAACAGATAGGGAAACCTCTCACTACTTAAATCTAGAACTACAAAGTAGGAGATCACCATCATCACCATAGTCATCAAACTCCGATCATTTTTATCCCTATGATATAGAGATCTATAGATAAATCCTTCAACATGCTACTTGGAAAAGGCTTTATCCTCACCATTTAGTAGCTCCATGTGCACGTCTCTCTTCTCTCTCTAAATTTGATATATCAGCTCCCCTCGAATGGGTAGTCATATGATCTTATGTATATCCTTTATCAATATAGTCATCTTTCCAATCAATAGGAGAAAGGTGTTAATAGCCAGATCCCATCTCTTGATGAGGGTCATGATCATTACCATATCTCACATCATGTGTTAGTAGTGCATCATCACTTTAAGGCTGATCACCTCCATGTGATCCCAGTCCTCATTTGTCATCCCATGATGGATCTCCACAAAGATCTAAGGAACCTAATCCTACATTTGAATATGATCCCATGCCTAAAAAATTCAATATATAAAACATACTTAGTTTTCTATAAAATACTTTTCCCATGGATAACATCCTTTCACCCCACTTCACCTACCTAGTTGCACTTATTTTCTTTATACGAATGACATCTACATCTTTTCTTTTAACCTACCTTAAACCCAAGCTACCCTTAGCATTCTAATGTTAAATTTTTTTACAATCATCAATTGCTTTCATCCAAAAAAATTAGCCATTTGATCAACCATCGACAATTGAGAACTAAGAATTTGACTCAAGAGAGGTGATTAACATTGTGTTAGTCCCAAAATGAAAATAATTTGACAAAAACACACTAACTAACATACATCTACAGGCCTAGTTACTAAGGAGAGCTTAATTAAAAAAACATGAATGAAACACACAACTAAAATTCAAAATAAACCTTCTTTTACCTTCTTTGGATGCTCCAAAATGCTTGTTTTAGTGGCTTGCTTAGTTTGTGCTCATGAAGTTTGCATCAATGGAAGCTTGGCCACCTCCATCTCTCCTTGCCACCTTGTGTCTTTGGCTTAGCTTGGCTCAATATTTGGACATTATAACACTAATCTGGATGAAGTTTTGGAATAAATTCAACATTATAACTTTTCATTATCCAAGCTTCTTGGATTCAATTTGGCATGGTAACTTTGTACCAAATTAAGCTTAAAATTCATGTGGCAATGCCTCCTATTTATAGATTTTTACAAATGGCTAAAATCAACCTAAACCATCCATCTCAAGATTGAGATGTGTGGATAAAGATTAATCCAATTATGTAAATAAAAATCCATAAATAGGATCATGAATATTTGGGATAGAGGGGAATTTAAGAGGCATGGGAGGAATTGATGAGGCATAAGAGGGGTTAACCTTGATATTTTATGCATTTATGGCCTAGGGATGTCTTCCTAAGAAATTATGTCACCTGATGATGCAGATATTCAATATTCATTTCTAAAAATAAGTATTCTACAAGTTTCTAAGGAATTATTAATTAGGATATAATTTTGTTTAATTAGCTCTTAAGCATGATTAAGCACTTTGTGCACAAATTACTCAAATTGATCAGAATGCCTTGTTCTTGGTCCATAATTTGATTGGATTAGAATTGGAAGTTAATTTCAAATGTTTTGGATCCATTATCCCATTTAGGATGTTTTAAATGAAAAATAACAAAGGCACATGTATTGTACAAGATATTTTGATATAAAAGAGCAATCCAGAGCACCTAGGTGCAAAATTGGCATTTTGACTCAAAATGATTTGATCAAAGTTAGCTGGCTCATAAAATGCATTACCCTATTTATGGATACTTTGGCTAAAATCATCATGTGAATATATCAATTTAAACTCATTTAATGTGTTTTAGTGTTTTTAGGCCAAATTATGCATTTTTGGTGGAAATTGGTTAAAGCTTAGTTAGAAGTTATCAATGGCCAGATTTAGGTGTCTACAATTTGCCCCTATTTGAGAAGATGTTGAAAACCATAGGCAAAGTCATGTTTTCTCAAATAATGAGAAATGGATTGTATGCCAAAAAGAAGATGATGATTTAATAACAAAGATCTAAATGGTGTTTGAGATGCCTAGGATGATGCCCCCTTGAGGGAGTGGCCATCACATATGTGGATGGATGGCCCCTTGAAAAGAATCAAGAAGAAAAGTGGGATGAACCTATGGTTGAGAGTAATCCAAATGAGAAAGTGATTACATGCATTTATTTAAAAAATATTACCGATTTCCCTAAAGTTGGTTATAATCAAGAATAAAAGTCAAAATAATGATTTATCGATAGGTAGTTATAATCAATAAGAGGACCTAAATTGGTTAAAGATGATGGTGCCCTAGTCAGGGATTATTAGCAAGCATAACTCAAGGATATACCTAGAATATAGATTAAATATGAGTGGGTGAAAAGTGATAAAAGAGATGAATAGAAGAATAAGATTAATCAATAAAAAAGATTTAGTTGTACCTACCAATGAGGAAATGCTTATCCTGATTAGTAATGATACAACTAGAATAGTCAATGGGTTGATTTGATCAAGGGTGGAAGAATTTGCCAAGGTTCCAAGGAGAAAATTTTGTAGGTCCATTGATTATATACCTTCTTGAAGCTTATTTTTACTATAGCATGTGATGATAGGAATCATGATAGAACACCATGAAGACTATGGTCAAAATATGCATAAGGACTGACTCATGATCCAATAAACACTTAAAAATAATGCACTAATAATAAAAATCATGATGACAATGTTGACATATGAATATGGATGGACTCAAGAATAATATGCAAATAACTACCCAATGAATTCATATAAACTGAGTTGAGGCAACAATACCGAAAGTAAATAAATAGGCAAGCAAACAAACAAACAACTTGAAATAAACAAATAAATAGAAATCTTAAAAACAAAAGAAAAAGAAAGCATCTTAACAATGACCATGCCCTAATAAGGTAGATCGAGGATAACTAACTAGGCTTAGACATGACAAATGTTTTTGGGTTTTTTTAAATATTTGAATATTTTTAGAATTTTGAGGTATCTTAACTCAATCAATAATGATAAGATCCCTGCTAAAAAAAAGAGAGAGTTTGCTTAGGTTGCTCAAAAAATTTTGAGATTATATGGAAAGGGGGATTAAGGTGACCTCAATATGAATTGAGCATGACCCACATCATCCTAAAATGACCTCAAGTCATAGTAATTTCATCCACACAAAAGGTGGGGGGAAACCAACTAGGTCCCAACTAGTTAAAATTGACAATATTAACCCTATAGGTCAAATTTCAACCTTTACCATTTGAAACTTTGCATAACCATGTTTTTTGTTTAAGTGTTGAATATTACCATTTACAGTTTCTCTGAAGGGCTTGCCAATTTTTTTGAAGGAATAGGGCTTAACAAAAAACTTGAAGGGTCACTTTCCCTTCAGAAAAAGACACTTTCATTAAGGCAAGAGGACAATTACAATTTATTCAAAGAAATTCTAAGGGGTCTTTTCAGGGGCAAGTGTACCATTTTATCTTTTTGAAGGGAAATTTTGGGAAGTTGAGGAGACACCTTGGGAAGGTTTTTGAAAGACAAAATTCTTCCAGATATTTTGTCTAAAGGAAATTAAATGATCTATTCATTTCTCTTGAAGGGTATTTTCCCCTCGAGAATTTTTAAAACAAAAAGGCAAAGGGACATTTCAAATAAATCTAAAGGGCATATTTCAAAAGGTTGAGACATTTTGTCAAAGACCCAAAGGGTTCTTTCCCTTCAATAAAGTTATTTTAAAGAAAGTCTAAAGGGTTAATTCCTTTGGACAAATTGTCCAAATGAAAAAGTGCCCTAAGACAATTCCCATGGGAAAGGACTTAAATAAAAGGCCAAAGGGTACATGAATTTTATAAAAGGGCAATTTAAAAGATGAGAGGACCTTTGTAAAAACCTGAGGGACATTTCCTAAAGCCCGAAGGGCAAGAGGACATTTTTCAAAATCTCGAAGGGCAAAAGAAAAAAACCAAAAGGTTACTTTCTGTTTGGGAAGGTCCATCTTCAAAGATGAGGACCATTGTAAAAATAATGAAGGGTATGTGCCCTTTGAGAAAGTTCAAAAGAAGGAATCTCAAAGGGTATTTTCCCTTTGGGAAAGTTCAAATCAAATTTTTTGAAGGGTTATGGCCCTTCAAAAAAGAACATTTCAAGAAAAGTCAAAGATATAATTCCTTCAGACTTTTTATTCGAAGAAATGGTCCATGACAAAGGCACAAGTAAAAGAAAAGGCCATGGAAGATAAGTCCAAAGGCAAAGAGGTGGAAGATAAGTTTGAAGGAATTACTTCAGATAAATTGTTTGAAAGAATTCCTTCAGAAGGTTTACCAAGGGGAAAGTCAAGTAATGAAGGAGAGAGACAATTCTCACAGACAATTTATTCATGGTAAAGTGAAAAGACACAAGCTTGAAAGAATAATCCCAAAAGAATAAACCCAAGGAAATAATAAAGGAGAAAAATCTACAAAAAAGACATAGAAAATACATAAGGAAGATATATAGACAAAAACAAAAAACCAAAAAATGCAAGAGATTTCAATATCCAATGAATAGATTAATGTGTTCTATATCATGCAAAGTGGTCCAAATAGGATTAGACATGTCCAAGTGTATCCATTTCAACATGACACCTTTAATTTTAAAAATGGAGACTCATTTGCATGAAGAACTCAAGTTGTTTAATGCTGGAGAGATTAATGTGAATTTTATGTATGCACTCGTGTTAATCCAAGGTTTTCAAACATTCCAACATTTTAAATAGAATTCTAAGTTTGACATCAGCATTGATTTCATGCAAAGGATATTGTTCTCTTGTTTCAAGCAACTCAAAAAGAGTTTCATTTTTGGAGATTAATATAACATTATGCATGTTGGAAGATTAGTCCAAGCTTGAGCCCACCATCTATTTTCAATGCCAAAGGGTTTTTCATGCAAGACAAAAGATAATAAAAGACAAATTTAGAAGGCTATGATAACAAATATTAGACTTGGTTTGAAGTGGGAGTTTTCCTCTTCTTCTATTTTCAAAACCAACCTCTTGGCTATTGTGTATTTTTCTATATAAGTTGGCTTTTCAACGTTGAATTTGATCCCTCTTTTGGCATGATCAAATTCTACCAAAGAGTAAGTTTGTAACATTTTTTAGATTAATAGAACTATTTTTATTTTCTTGAATGTTGGTATAGTGTATTCATGTCAGTGATTTGCATAAGTGATATGATTTCTCTTTCTTGTCAAGTCTTGATTCTTACCTAGTAGAATAGTTGATCAATTTATGCAAGTCATGTTCTATGTTTGATGTCTCTTGGATGAGTTTACAGTGGATATAAGTGGCTAGTTAGTGCCTTAAATTAGGCCTATTCTTTCATTTCCCTCAAGCTTGGATCACTAAATAAAACCTTTTCATGAAATACTTATGCATATTGGTCAATTGGAGTTGAAAGTTTAACCCTTTTCTTATCTAAATCAGTGTTCTTAGGAGCTCAAATTGAGTGGATCAATAAAAAATATAGGCATATCACCATCATTAGATAGGATTTTCATTCAAGTTTCTCTCTCTTTTCCTAGTAGTTTTTAGTGTAGAGAAAAGATCCTAATTGATACACCAAAGGGAGCTAACCCTTATAATCTAGAGATTCAATCCACTGATTAGGTCACCCATAACCTAGGATTGTTTCCATGTTTTAGTAGACTGTGAAGGCCTAAAAATACCTTTACAGGGGTGCAAGTCTAACTGACAATAGTTTTTGGCATGCCTCATAGGACTCATTGAAGTTGGTCTTGATGAAATTACAGTTGCAATAGTGTTCTTTATGAAGTATTTGGTGATTCCAAGCTCAATCAATTATTCTAATAGTCTAGGCATGGTTTTCATGTAAGTCTATTCTTATTACATTATCATGAATGAGTTTTGATGGCTATGTATGAAGAGAATTCCTATGCTATGTTTCCTTATCAGCCCTATGATGAATCATACCAGCCCTATTATGATACCTATGAGCCTCTTTATGAGCCTAATTAGCCTTATCAAAGCTATGTTGAGCCTTATCAAGTTTCTCATAATCCTTATTATCAAGAGCATGAATATTACCTTATTTATGAGCCATATTAGTCTCAGGCCCATATTTCATCTTTCCCATATGGCTATGATGTTGCATATGAGTAATCTTAACTTTAAGAAATAATGAATAAAATAGAGCTCAGAATACTAGCATATGTAAAAAAAGTTTTTTCTAACTCTCAGTATGAGGAAGTGAATGGTATATTTCAAAATGTGTGAAATGATCCAGAAGAGATAAATGGGTTGTGTATTCTTGTATTGGAAAAGATGGAGGTTTAGGAGAGGTAGAAAATCAAGTTGAACCACTTATCTACAATGGGTTTTTATGTTCCTTATTCTCATGAAGTTCTTAATCATGCTAGTGTGTACCAAAGGAGATTCTTAGTTGTATTCAAGAGCCTTTCAAGAGCCTATTCATGAGGTTAAGCCTTCTTATAGTCCCCTTTCTTCACCACTCATCTCTCAAGCACAAGTTATCCATAAGGACAAAGAGATTTTATACTTTGATGAGGTAATGTCCAAGTGGAAGGAACATAATACAAAGATCTTTAAGAGTTTCTCTTTCCCTCCTCTCCATAACTCCCTAGATAATTCCATTATTCTCCAAATTCCAAAGTCTGATCATGATCAATCTCCCATGCCTCATTACCCCTCTAAAACAAATGAATTTTATCACCCTCCCACTATCTCCCTTCTTTAGAAAAGAGCCTATTCTTTGGAAGATTCAAAAAGGGGTTGCAACTATAGGTAAAGTTCTTATATAATGTGAAGAGGATGATTCAAGGGTGTTTGTGGAAAAGTTTCACATTGATACTTCACTTAAGGTTGTAGTTGAGAATCTAATTATAGTTAAGAACGATAAGGCTAATCTTGATGTGGAGGAACTCCAAGAGGAGCTGATACAAATTGAAGTAAAAAATGAGTTACAAGTATCTCCTATTGTGAAAGATCCAGATAGATTTCAAGCTAATTCTACTCAAATAGATCAAAATGAGGAACAAAAAGATGATTGGCAGGTGTACCTTGAATCTCTATAAGAAATTAAAGAGCTCTGTATGGATATGTTTCCTATAAAAGAGCATGTTTATAATAAATTTGATCAAAAATCACCTATTCAAGATCATAATATAGTTTGGGTTGCCTATTCAAATCTCTTTGAATAGATGGATGAACTTGTAGTAGTTGATAAGAAGGATGTGGTCACTTAAGAAAAATGCATAGATGAGATATCACTTGACAAGGTGGTAGATAAAAAATAGTATGAAAAAGATTAGGAAGTACTTGATGAGTTTGTCTTTATTGGTGATCAGTTTTCTATTGATGACTCATTTGAGAAGATGATAATACAGCTGGTAGACAAGAAAAATGCCTTATCAAAGGTCATGATTAATAAACATCCTGCCTTGAAACTTATACCATCTCTTGGAGTTACTGAGTTTATGAATTTCCCTTTTGATCCAGGTGGATCATGCTTTGTCATGGTTAGCTAGGTTCTTTGTTAATTTGTTTTCCACTAAGTGTTTTTCAAGCACATTTGTTTAGTTTGTTTTATCCCAAATAAGTGCTTGTTTGCACGTTTGCTTTGTTAGTTATCTTTCATGTTTTGTGTTTCCTTTCTATTTTAGAGGATGAAGGTTACTTCTTGTCTGGTGAAAGGAGATTTATAGTCATGGACCAAGTTTACCATTATTTTGTGAGTTTAATATCATGTTTATGGTCTAATCTTAAGCATAGTAGGCATGCTTCTCAACAAAGTCACCAAAATGTTGATAATATTGACCCTACAGGTCAAATTGCAACCTTTACCATTTGAAACTTTGCATAACCATATTTTTTGTTCAAGTGTTGGAGATTACCATTTGTAGTTTTTTTGAAGGGATTGACATTTTTTTTGAAGGAATATGGCTTGACAAAACACTTGAAGGGTCACTTTCCCTTCGAAAAAGGACACTTTTATTAACATAAGAGGATAATTACAATTTATCTAAAGAAATTTTGAGAGGTCTTTTTAGGGGAAAGTGTACCATTTTATCTTTTCAAAGGGCAATTTTGGGAAGTCGAGGAGACACTTTGGGAAGGGTTCCAAAAGATAGATTTCCTTCAAACATTTTGTCTAAAGGAAAGGAAATGGTTCATTCATTTCTCCTGAAGTGTATTAATCCTTTGGGAAAGTTAAAAAAAAAAAGCCGAAGGGACATTTCAAATAAATCTGAAGGGCACATTTTGAAAGGCTGAGACATTTTGTCAAAGACCCGAAGGGTTCTTTCCCTTCAAGAAAGTGATTTTAAAGAAAGTTCAAAGGGTTAATTCCTTCAAAATTTTTTTTTGAAGGACAACATTCCCTAAGACAAATCCTGTACGAAAGGACTTAAATAAAAGACCAAAGGGTACATGCCTTTTAGAGAAGGGAAATTTTGAAGACAAGAGGACCTTTGTAAAAAATGAGGGACATTTTGAAAAGCTTGAAGGGTAAGAGGACCTTTTCAAAAGATTGAAGGGAAAAAGATAAAAACCCAAAGGGTAATTTCTCTTTGGGAAGGTCCATTTTCAAAGACGTGGACCATTGTAATAATATCAAAGGGTATGTGCCCTTCAAGAAAGTTCAAAATAAGGAATCTTGAAGGGTATCTACCCTTTAGGAAAGTTCAAAGCAAAATTTTTGAAGGGTTATGGCCCTTTAGAAAATAATGTTTCAGAAAAAGTTGAAGACCTAATTCCTTTAGACTTTTTGTTTGAAGGAATGGTCCATGACAAAGGCATAGGTAAAAGAAAAGGCCACGAAAGATAAGTCTAAAGGCAAAGAGGTGGAAGATAAGTCTGAAGGAATTCATTTGGAAAAATTATCTAAGAGAATTACTTCAGAAGGTTTACCAAGGGGAAAGTCAAGAAATGAAGGAGAGAGATAATTCCCAAAAATTATTTATTCATAGGAAAGAGAAAAGATACAAGCCCACAAGAATAAGCCCAAACTAATAAACCCAAGGAAATAAGTAGGGAGAAAAGTCCATATAAAAGACACAAAAAATACATAAGGAAGATATACAAACATAAATATAAAACCAAAAAATGTAAGAGATTCCAACAACCAATGAATAAATTAATGTATTCTACAACATGCAAAGTGGTCCAAATAGGATTAGACATGTCCAGGTGTAACCATTTCAACATGACACCTTTAGTTCTAAAAATGGAGACTTGTTTACATAGACTCTAGTTGTTTAACATTAGAGAGCTTAACATGAATTTCATGCATGAAATCTTGTTAATCCAAGGTTTTTAAACATTCTAACAATTCAAATGGAATTTTAAGTTTGACATTAGCATTGATTTCATACAAAGGAGATTATTTTCTTATTTCAAACAGTTCAAGAAGAGTTCCATTTTTGGAGATTGGCGTAGCATTATGCATGTTGGAAGATTAATCCAAGCTTGAGCCTATAGTCCATTTTCAATGCCAAAGGGTTTTTTCATGCAAGACAAAAGATAAGAAAATACAAATTTAGAAGGTTGTGATAACACAAATTAGACTTGGGATGAAGTGGGAGTTGTCTTCTTCTTCTATTTTTAATGCTAACCTCTTAGTTGTTGTGTATTTTTCTATATAAATTGGCTTTTCAACCTTGAATTTGATCCCTCTTTTGGCAAGATCAAATTTTGCCAAAGAATGAGTTTGTAACCTTTTTTAGATTAATATAAGGACTATTTTTATTTTATAGAATGTTGGTATAGTGTATTCATGTCAGTGATTTGCATAAGTGATATAATTTCTCTTGTCAAGTCTTGATTCTTACCTAGAAACATAATTGATCAGTTTATGTAGGTCATGTTTTATGTTTGATGTCTCTTGGCTGAGTTTATAGTGGATATAAGTGGCTAGTTGGTGCCTTAAATCAAACCTATTCTTTCATTTCCCTCAAGCTTGGATCACTAGATATTTTTTTTTCATGAAATACTTATGCATATTGGTCAATCAAAGTTGAAAGTTTATCCCTTTTCTTGTCTAAATTAGTGTTCTTAGGAGCTCAAATTGAGTGGATTAATAAAAAATATAGGTGTATCACCATCATTAGATAAGATTTTTGTTCAAGTTTTTCTCTCTTTTCCTGGTAGTTTATATCATAGAGCAAAGATCTTAATTGATACACTAAAGGTAACTAACCTTTATAATCTAGAGATTTAATCCATTGATTAGGTCACCCATAACCTAGGATTATTTTCATGTTTTAGTAGACTGTGAAGGCCTAAAACTACCTTCATAGGAGTGTAAGTCTGATTTAAAATAGTTCTCAAATTTGGCAAGTGGCCAATCAAATGAAAATAGTGATGGAAATGTGATGTGACAATGCATGGTAAACAAGTGTTGACCCTAGTTTTCTCATAGGCATTTATAAATAGGATACAAAAAAATAGGGCAATGATACTAATTTGTACATAGGTGGTTATAATTAGTAGTAAGACTAGTGAGACACTAATTTGCCCATATGCAATTATCATTAGGCTCACATAAAAAAACTTGATACAAGATGGAAAACGAAAGACATCTTGCCAGATCAACTGTCACACTACTTTCATAGATTGTCATTGTAAACATGGATTTATTGATTATTGAAACTTGATTGAAATCCTCTCACAAAAGGTGCAGAAAGAACCAAATGAACCAAGATCTAAACAAGATTGGGTAGGATGACTAAAAATAGGCTTTGGTCTAGATAGGAATGGAATGATAGAATGGTATGGTTTTGCTTAGGATAATGATTGGGTTGATAAATTAGATAAAATGGTAAGAGGGTTTCCCCTAAGTGAGAAGGTGATTAGCTAGGATATGTGACAATGGCAAAAGGATATGTAATAATGGAAATAACATGGCAATGAAATTGTATGGTACATGTTTTTATCTTGGGTGTGATAAATGGCATATGATTTTATTATTCCTACTAAAGTGGAGATGCACATCCTGATCAGCAAATGAGACAACTAGAATACTTAATCATGTGAATTTCTAGCCCACACCTTGTTTGAATAGTTGCTCTATCAAGAACTCACTACAGATCTGGATGCTGAGAATGTTTTTGTGATCTTCATTAGTCATTGATTTTTATTCCTTCAAATGTCAAGATAAGGTATCCTTGTAGCCTCTGCAAAGGAAAATTCAATCGTGGATGGTAAATAGGGATAAAATTTGGATGATAGGTTTGTTTGTGAAATGGAATGATAAATGATAATAGAATGTGTAGTGATAGGGAAGTAAATGAAGATCAAGACTTTCAGTCACACATAATGTTGTTGATTTTATATTTGACATATTTTGGTTATGGCAAGGCCAAAGACCTTTGAATATTCTCTCGATAGGACCACCATATTTTTCTATTATTTGATCTTGAGAGTAGATACCATTTGATTAGGTTTTAGATTGGAAACTATTTTGATTTGATCTTTGATATTATCTTCATCAAGCATTAAAGAAATTTTGTGCTTAGCTATTGGTACCTCAAAAAAAAATTTACCAATGAAGTTTTATTGATTATCCCATAGCACCTCCGAGAAGGTTTCACTAATGAACATTGGCTTTTGACTTTGATTGTCTTCTAATGCTTCCAAAAAAGTTTCACTAAAAGATGTTAAGTTTGAATTTTGCATGTCCCCTAGCACCTCTAGAAAGGTTTCATTAGGAGAGTGTTCTTTTAATACATGAATGTGGTCTTGTCATCTTTGCTCTTCTTCAATTGCTATGTCACCATGGATGTAGTTCAACAAAGTGTGATTCTATCAATCCCAATTAACACTGTGAGAGGTAGAATGTCAATAATATGACTATGTTAGTTGATGGTAATGGCCTATGGAATGGTAATGGAATGGGGAGAGGTTGCACAATCCTTGTAGAAGATACTAAGATAACACATGTTGAAGTACTCATCCTCATAAACTATATAATGATCACAAATGTATTCAAATTAATTTGTGAGGCATGCATAACCAATGTTGTAACATCCATGAATATACTCTTTTTCTAAATATGATTCTGACTTAAGGGACTCTGAATTTGATGTTGAGACTAATGTTGATTTTGATTTTGATGCTAAATTTGATGTTGGTTCAAGAATAGAACTTGACTCTAACTCTGATTCTTCATCTGATGGGTACTCTATTACAATGATGTCTTGTTGAATGCTTGGTATTAGACAAGTAACAAAATGTGATGTCATGGTGGGCTCCAAAAAAATTTGTTTGTCAAAGTGATTTTCCTCAATGGTGGGAAAAAGGTTAAAAGAAAACATCTTAGAGACTGGATTGTCAATAGGAGGCTCTTGAAAAATAGGCATATAGTCAAGGTAATGATTTGCACAAAGGAGGTTATAATCATTAAGAAGTGACTCAACAAATATCGGATCTTCAGAGTGAGACTCCTTGACAAATAGTATAGGATCAATAGGTGATTCATCATAGGTTGACTTATCACAAGTGATTAGTTCAATAAAGATATCTCAAATTGGTTGGTTTTCTTGGCCTTGGTTTATAATTAGTTAGAAAATGTTAGTTTTGAACATAAATTGGTATTTAAATGATTATATGGGTTGAGGTTTTGATCAGACTGGTATCAGATGAGGAATGGCATATGGTGTCAAAATGAGACTCTTCCATAATGGGAAAAATGTCAAGAGACAACTCCTTATAGACTGGCTTGTCAATAGGAGGCTCTTGAAAAATAGGCATATGGCCAAGGTAATGATCTACCCAAAGGTGGTTATAATCATTAAGAAGTGACTCAACAAAGATTGGCTTGTTAGAGTGATACTCCTTGACAAATGGTATAAGATAAATAAGTTGAATTATCATAAATTGTTGGTTCAACAAAAACATCTTGGATTGGTTGGTTATTTTGGCCTTGATTTCAAATGAGTTAGAAAATACTAGTTTTGAACATAACTTGGTCTTGGAATGATTGGATCAATTGAAGGACTGATTGGCTTGATTGAGGTTTAGATTGGATTGGTTTTGTATAAGGAATGGTCTACAGTTGGATAATGGTAAGGCATCATGGAGCTTGATTTCTCTCATGAGCCAAAGGACAAAGTCTTGAAATGGTAATGATAAGGCATTATAGAGCTTGGTTGCTCACATAAGCCAAAGGATGAGGTCCTAAAAAGACAATTTTGGGGCATTGTGGAGCATGGTTTCTCACACAAGCCAAAAGATGAGTAATGGTATGGGAATGGGGTATTGTGGATCTTTATTACTCACAAAAGCTAATGCATTTAAGCCCTCCTCATAAACCATGTCTTCCCAATATTGAGTTGGATAATAAGCTGGTCCTTGAATATGTTTTATGTATTGATTATTGTAAAGAAGGTATGGATCTATATCCCAAACAATACTATCTATAATTGGGTCTTCAAAGTCCTCCTCACAAGCCTCTTCATACCAATCAAGGTCTTGAGTTGGATTATAAGCTGGTTCATGACTTTGTTCCCATGAATGATTATTATGAGGTGGATATAAATATGTCTCACAAACCATATTAGGATCATTGGGGTCTTGACTAAAGCCATAAAAGTCATTTTGTGTAGCAATTATATCATAATTTTGATTGTACATGACCACCATATGTGTAGCTAGACATATCTACATAAATGATGAAAGCTCTAAAAAGATAGGCTTAGAGTTATACAAACTCTAAAAAACTATGTCCAAAGGAAAAATGGTTCAAACTTGGTCTAACTTGGTCAAAAAGGCTAGGGTTATATATCCAATGTGGTCCAAAAATGGAATTGTATCTCAAATATGGTGTGTGCTAAAACTTGGGCATAAAATAGTCTAACATCAAATGTCATATGCACAAAAGGCCAAGTGTCTGAATAAAAACCATCATGTCAAAATTATAGGTTAAAGTGCTCCAAACAAGGTTTAAAATAGGAAAGGGAAAAGAGTTGCTAGGTCTTTTATCCAAATGTGGAGTCAAAAGCTAGGCTCAAACAGGCTATGTTAGGACTTTTGGCCAAACAACATCAAAAGCTAGACTTGAAATAAAGGCATGATGTGAATTTGATTTAATGTAACAAGTTCTAAAATAACTTTAGCATAGACCCAACACATGGAATCAAACATAAACATGATCAATTTTCATAAGGCATGAGGCAAAAGGCTCTTGGAGAAAGTATGTGTTCTCCCAAACAAAGACACAAACAATGATGAGGAGAGGTATTGAACAAAAAAATCATCAAGTTTAAAAATTTGGGTAATTGATTAAATAAAGTTATGCAACCCAAAAGAGAAAGATCTATGTATCAACCCCACAAATTGAGGCTTAAACAAAAATCAATCAAATTTTGAATCCAAACTTTGACAAGGTTAATTGAAAACTCAATGTTGAAAACTAGGATTTGACCAAACAAGCTATAAAAGATTGGACAACATAACAACACAAGACAAAGGTCCAAATGGTATACATGACATGGTTTGAAACAAACAGTTTTTGATACAATGGTAAATAAGTCTTGAAATAAATTGAGTAGCCTAATGGCGTAAGCATGCTCAAATGATGTGATCAATGTTATGTTTTAAAAGACTTAAAGGCAAAATGGTTTGACATGATTTGGGTAGCATAACGCTACCCTCCTCAACTCAAATACATGGTTTTGACATGGTTATAAATAAATAATCAGGTTTTAGTCTCAAAACATACCGAGCAAAAATGACCAAAATATACTAAGTATAATCATCCAAATATTAGCAAGGGTATGGCAGTGTGGGGTTAACTAAACTAGAGAGTTTTCAAATGTTTCTAGGGGAATCAATTATACAATGACTTTTACATCATGATGCAAAAGAAAATTACATAATTAGGTGTCTATGGTACTTGGCTTGTTACAAAAAGGTCTTACTCTTTTTGAAACCACTACATCCATCATTTTCTCAGTGTAGTGCGATGTTCAAAGTGTAGATACGTCTCATATATAACTCCAACACTAGAAGGTGGTTTAACTATTCAAACCTCTGATCCTAGTGGGAGTGGTTGAAGTCAGTGCCAAGAGATGAAACCCTGGGTCAAAGCTTCCCTATATAACTTGTGGAAGGTGATGAAGTCCCCCTCATAAGCCAAGATGTAATGAAATGAAAGACATAAAAATAAAGACTTTAGGGTTGTTTTCAAGGTCACCCAAACTATGACGAGTTTTGGGGAAGTGCTTTAAACAACATTATTTCTAAGCCTTAGACTAGGCTTTTTGCAATAAGGATGGTGCTTTTGATTTCAAGGGTTCCCTAAAGGGGAAAAATGGAAGAGCATACATGTGCAAACCTTCTTTTTTCCAAACAATTTCTAATTTAAACAACTATTGAAAATAATAATTGACAAGTGTGTTCAATTTTAAAACCTAAATGAAAGATGAGGTGATGCTTTTTTGACCCCTTAGTCTTAAGTTGTAACTTTGAGAGTCTAAATATCAAAAGCATTCACTTAAACATATAAAATTTTAATTAAACACCAAAACAATGTTCCTAATTCATTATAAATCATGCAAAATATGTCTAAATAACATGTTTTAACAAATTTGAAGTTTGTTGGTTACCTATCTACCCTTAAGGCATCACCCCAAAAGTAAATATGTTAGATCATAAACATTTAAATAGATTTTCAAGATTTTTTGAAAAATATATGTAACTTTAAGTTAAATTAATATCATATTCTAAAAATTTAGAAGAAAACATATGGTTTTAAAAAAAAACATCAAAAATAGAGTTTGTATGACCCCAAACCAAGCATTTTAAAATGGCCTATTAACTCTTAGGTCTATTAAAAAAAATATAGTGACCATGGACAGTTATACCTAACCATCAATGGTTATACTTGACTGTCAATGGTTGAAAATAATCATCAAAAATTACACCAACCATTGGTGGTTACACTGATCATCAACGATTAACTGTGTAAACTTGTGACAAAGAAAAATGACAAATCAAATTTAGAAAATCAAATTGCAAGAGTTTAAATAATTCAAATGAAGATTTTAAAGTTGCATAATGATCTTCTTCATGTGTGGGATGCATTTGGTCCCACTGAGTGTGCCATGGTTTGAACTAAGAATTTGACTCAATAGAGGTGGTTAGTATTGTGTTAGTTACAAAATGAAAACAAATTTGACAAAAACATGCTAACTAGCATACATCTCTAGGCCTAGTTACTAAGAAGATCTTAGTTAACAAAACATGAATGAAACACACAATTAAAATTACAAAGAAATCTTCTTTTACCTTCCTTGGATGCTTCAAAATACCATCTCAATGGAAGCTTGGCTACCTCCATCTCTCCTTGGCACCTTGTGTCTTTGGCTTGGCTTGGCTCAATATTTGGAAATTATAACACTAATTTGCAAGAAGCTTTGGAATCAATTCAACATTATAACATTACATTATCCAAGATTCTTGGAATCAATTTGGCATGGTAACTTTTCACCAAATTAAGCTTAAAATTCATGTGGTAAGGCCTCTTATTTATAGTTTTTTGTAAATGGCTAGAATAAACTTGAACCATCCATCTCAAGATTGAGATGTGTGGATAAGGATTAATCCAATTATGTAATTAAAAATCCATAAATAGGCTCATCAATATTTGGGATAGAGGGGCATTTAAGAGGCATGGGATACATTGATGAGGCATAAGAGGCATTGATGAGGCATGGGAGGGGTTAACCTTGATATTTTATGCATTTATGGCTCAGGGATGTCTTCCCAAGAAATGATGTCATCTAATGATGCATATATTCAATATTCATTTCTAAAAATAAGTATTCAACAAGTATCCATGGAATTCTTAATTAGACTCTAATTTGGTTTAATTAGCTCTTAAGCATGATTAAGCGCTTTGTGCACAAATTACTCAAATTAATCAGAATACCTTATTATTGGTCCACAATTTGACTAGATTGGAATTAGAAGTCAATGTCAAATGTGTTGGATCTGTTATCCCATTTATGATGTTGTCAATGCAAAATAACAAAAGCACATGTCTTGTGCAAAATATTTTGATAGAAAAAGAGAAATCCAGAGCACCTAGGGACAAAATTGGCATTTTAACTCAAAATGATATGATCAAAGTTAGTTGGCCCATAAAATGCATTGTCCCATTTAGGGATAATTTGGCCAAAATCAGCATTTGAATATATCAATTTCAACTCATTTAATCTGTTTTAGTGTTTTTAGGCCAAATTATGCATTTTTGGTGGAAATTGGTTAAAATCCTAGTTGGAGATTATCATTGGCTAGATTTAGGTGTCTACAATAGTCACTCTAATCACTAATGATCGAGCCCCAATTTTGTTGATGGTCATTGACCATCAATGGTCACTACGACTACCAATGGTCAAGTATGACCACCGATGGAAACTATGTGTGACCCCTGATAGAAAACTCCACCCCAACCTACCCACAAAAACACCCAAAACTCATCCCAACTTAAAATACACCTACCTAATACCTACAATACCCTCTTTCAACCTATCCCACCCTAAAAAATTCACTTTCACCCATAAATTCAAAAAAAACAACCTACAAACCTAAATACCTAAGACAAACCCAAACCCCTCCCCAAACTAACCATAAATTAACAAAATTCAACCAAAAATGACCAAATCAATGTATTCTCCAAATTAGTATAACCCCTACCTCATTATATGACTATTTTTGAGGAGGAATCCTAGCTCTCGCTACCCAATTGTACCCCTATTCACCCTACATCCTTGATCTAAAACTCTATTCAAACTTAACCACTCAACATCTACCTTGTCAACACTCTCACACAAAATCCAAAGGATATAGGTATGCATAAGATTCAATATTCAAAAAGTAAGTTAGTGAAAATGACAACTTTTTTTCAATTTTTAAACCTTTACACTTTTAGGTTTTTATCCTTGATCATCGACAGTTAGGGTGATTATCAATGATTGCATTCGAGACCCCTGACTATCGATAGTCAAGATGTCAACATTTTTAGAATTATGACATACTCACCTTGATGCTCACCTTTGGAAATTACATTCTCTACCTATAAAACTAACCACATCTACCTTGACATTGGCCATTTTAGCCCAAACTATCACCTATTTTATGATGACCTTACCTTGGTCCCTTTGACTACACTAACCAACATTGCCATGTTAAACATTTGAACTTGCACCACCTAGTACACACTAGAACATTTGTGTTTTTCCCAAGAGCACTTCCTACCTTAGATACCTACAAAAACACTAACCCTATCTAGGAGAATTGATAGGAATAAACTGATTAGTTATGCCTAATGTTTTGGCCTAATTACCCTATCAACAGTCCTAGAACCAACCTTTTGTTTATTACCAACCATGGTAGCTTATTCTATGCATAATCTTGGTTATCACACTTATTCATATTTTGTGTGCATGTTTATGATTTAAATTCCTAATCACCATTATCACCAACCTCGTGATTCAATGTAAATTACTTTTCAAACCTATACTCAATTTGGTTTCACCTTGTCCATTCTTGGTTTGAGGGGGATACCCCCTCCCATACACGAGGCAACCAAACCTTCAACCCAAAATCTAGTTTTTATTTTATAGCTTGTTGACACAAATTTTATAATAAAAAGGGGCAAAATGTAGGCACTATAAAACCACACATGATGATTCTAGATGTCAAAACCCCTCTAGATTAGACCATTGCCCAACCTTCGACCATGACCGTGAGTCAAGTTAGCTAAATAGCTAAACCAAATAACTAGCATACCTTTTCACCCTACTTAACCTTTGATTCTCAAAAATTGATAGTCATCTCAACCACCAATGGTCACCTTGACCACTGATGGATAGGTCCCTACCACCTAAACACTCAAACTTGATCTATGTGCGAACCTAAACACATCATAATTTAATTCATGCATTAAGCTAACACATCAAGAATTAAATTTGTGTAACTAGTTTCACCCCTTCTAGAACCTACACCTCCATATATTTTTCCTATAAAATAGAGGAGCAAGAGGTGAAAAGAGGGTATCCATTCATCTAGAGAGCTAGGAATTTTAGCAATCAAGCTATCAACCAACAACCATCAGGAGCTTCTAGCATAAAAAACTTATTTAAAACTCTTTCCTCTAGTAAGTCAGCCACTACGATAGAGACCTGAACCTCTGCCAAAATTATTCTTCAGGAAAAGTATCGTTACTTTTTTAAAATTGTTTTTCAGACTACAATCAACCATTAAGTAATAAACTAGGTATATTTCATATTTCAAGTTTTGTTTATTTAGTTTCTAACATCTCTACCTAAATCAGACCCTTATGCATAATATCTTCCAACCCCCTAACCTTAACCAGATCCCCAATCACTTATTAACCAAATCTATAACCTTTTTTTTAACACCTCAAAACCAATAACAATTTTCAATGATCACCTTGACCATCACAGTCACCTTCAACTACCGATGGTCACCAAATATGGATGATCACCTTAACCACTGATGGTCATCCCAACCACTAATAGTCATTATGGTAGGAAATAATAGCAAGATATTTCTACCTAATTACCCTCAACCAAATTCCACTTTCTATATTTTTTCCTATTCATAGAGTCCCCACCTATTTTTTGAACCTAACTTGACCTATTTAATATTTGTATTGACCCACTTATTGCTATAATTAGTTTATTTCATTTATCAAGTATTTATTTCTTCTTACATTCCCTTTTAATCTTTTCTATCATTTATTGAAAGTACTTCATTTTTTTTTTCATCTTAACTATTCTAAGAGAGTGGATTGACAACCTCCTAATAAACTCATGCTTCTTAGATCTAGCTCACGCTTGGCAATCCACCTTGTTATCCATCTAACAACCCCTTTGTTTTAGTATTTATTATCTATAAGTCATTCTTTCCAAGATAAAGAGGAGCTCTTCTCAATCATCTAAATCACGCATGCACAAATAAAAAGGTTCTTCTACCATACCCATATTTAATTTCTTACTTCTTTAACTAAAAAATAAACTAAAATTGAGAGAAACAATGGTCTTTTGAGGTTTAATGGTAGGATGTATGTGCCTAATAAAGAGAATTTGAGGAACACAATGCTAAAGGAACTGCATAATGATCCATATTTAGGATATCCAGGATTAACTAAGCTCATGGATGAGCTAATACCACTCTATTTTTGGAAAGGGATCATGAAAGATGCATCAAATTTTTTGTGTCATTATTTAGAATGTCAGCATATAAAATCTGAACATGTGCATCTAGATAGATTTTTATATCCATATGATATACTAGAGTGGAAGTGTCTGGTGATTAGTATGGAATTTATCCAAGGGTTTCCATTATAATAGAACTAACATGATATGATCTTGGTTTTAATTGAAAAACTGACCAAGATAACACACTTCATAACAAAAACTTGACAGATGATGCATATATGCTTACAAAGAGATTATTAAAAAAAGTGTATCAATTTCATGGGTTTCTAGAGAAGATCATTTTATATTGAGATCCAAGGATGACTTATAGATTTTGGTTGACTTTGAATTCATCTCGAGGCATGTACTTGAATTTTAGCACTACTTATCACCTAGAAATTGATGGATAGATAGAGTGAGTTAACTAGGTATTAGAAGATCTCCTTAATATAGATTACATGGATTAACAATACAAGTGGGAGGAGTATCTTCCATTGATTGAGTTTACCAATCAACATTGAAGATGGCTATATTTGAGTCATTACATGGAAGGAGGTGTAGAAAACTAATCAACTAGGACATGGTAGTCTTTAGATCTAAGATGCTTTTATAAATGGATGAACAAGTCAGGATAATCAGGTAGAGGTTGGTCAAGGCCAATGATAGACATAAAATTTATGTTGATCTAAAGAGAACATCAAGATAATTTTATATAGGTGATAAAGTGTTTCTATAGGTTAAGCCTCAAAAAAGATCGATTAAGTTCACGAAGTCAGCAAAACTTTCATCAAGATATGTGGGACCCTTCAAGGTTTTGGAAGTGGTCAATATTGTAGTGTATAGGCTTTTATTGCCACCAACTCTAGCTCTTTTACACAATGTCTTCCAAGTGTATTATCTTAAAAATTATGTTACTAACGCTTCACATGTGTTGGATTGGAATGCTTTGTAGGTTTTGGATCTCAGGGTGCTTAGGGTTGAGCTAATAAGAATAATTGACACTCTCAAAGTCAATTTGCATAATAGAAAAGTGTCACAGTGCAAGATCCAATGGGACCAATATTCTAAATATAGTGTCACTTGAAAGGACTATGATGAGTTTTACATGCTATTTCCACATTTGTTTGCTTGATTTATTGTTACATATTATGTTATTTTTTGATGAATAATTTTTTAAATTTAGAACTTATGTTTGAATAAGCATCATCAAGATAATGACTAGATTTAGTGGGAAATTTGTCACATCTAGATTTATATCTAAGTTAAATAATAGTTTTATCCATGGATTATTATGGTTATTATTTGATTAATACTAATTTATTGAGCTTTATGTCATATGTTGACTATGGGAGAATAACATGTTGCTTAATTTACATGATTGATTTGCTATGAAATAGTTGTACTTTCTTATTTTTTACTTGATGATCATGTTTGTTAGTTATATATCAGTATTTTATGGATATATTTATGTTTTTGGCTAACTACCTTCATTATTGTGAGTTGGATGCAAAACTTATCCATCCCTTAGAGTGTGATGGAAGGAGGGCATAATTGGAGAGGATGGTGTAGATGGAGGTATTAGGGGATGATAGAGAGGAAAACTGGAAACACACACACACAACATAATAGATTAACATATTTTCTAATTAGTTTTTGAGATAGCTAGTTATAATATGTTTTGATTTTTGTTATATGTGTCTAATGTGATCTCGTTATTATTTGATGATCATGTTTTTTTAATTATATGATTTCACTAATCTAGTTGTGTACTACATTAATAGTTGTTGATGTTATTGCTTAATTTCTTGAATGAACCTTTACCTATATTGTTATGACTTACCACTGTATTGAACATAGCTAAATGTTTGTATAAATAGTGTTTTGTTTGGATTCATAGCTATAGGTATTAGATGGATTCTAATACTATACTTGATTTGGTTGATTAAGATATTACTTATGTTTATAAAGTTACTATTATCATTTATAATAGCTACATAAACATATAATAAGTCATTAATAAGTTATAGTTCTTTATAATCATTAATGAATGACATTAAGTTGGCACGATAAATGAAATTAATATTATCGACTTAAGACTTATATAAAGCCTAGGTTATCAGATAATCTTGTAAGGATTGAGAGATTTTTGTTTGAAGTGCAAACATAAAACTTAGATAATATAAATAAAGACTATTTGTGTAAAATAGCGTAAACCCTAAGAAATTTTATAGGGTTAATTCCTTAATTCAAAAAACATATTGATGACTCAGTCGAGATTATCCATTAGCATGTTATTGGTACTTTAGTAAATGTACCTTTATAGTTATGAAATTTTACCACATAGCTATAAGCTTGGTTAATTACAACTTGTGTAAGGTATTATAGTCAAAATAGAAACCTTTATTGGAATGAAAAAGGAATAGACTAATTTATAATTCAATTTAAAATTCTTCATACTTATTTACGAACATATTCATGAATAAAATAATCTTGTTGAGTGAGTATGTCATTATGTAATAGTGGATTTAAAGCCTAGTTTTATCATTCAACTTTAGAAACTACAAAAACCCTAAAACTAGTTTGTATACATATACAGGGGTATAATATTACCCTACAGGCCTTAATAGATTCATTTGATGGATGATGCGTAAGATTATACCAGTTTGTGTGTACACACATCACACACACACACACACACACACACACACACACACTTAACAAATCAATCCTATCTATTCTTGTATGATGAAATATATATTTTATTTATTCATTCTAGAATTTAGTCTAGGGGAAACTATGTGTATGAAATCATGACAAATTAAAAACATAGATGAATCTTTAATAGATAATGTGCTATTGACATTTATAATTGAGCATAGATGAATTGACCCTCTTTCATATGAATGGTTGAGTAGATAAATAGTGAATAGTTATACTTGACTATGTATTATAATTGTGTGTGTGTGTGTTTGCACGCTTAAATTAGGTTCTCCTAAGTCTTGAATAGAATGGTAGACTTATCATACCTCAATATATATAGAAATAAAACCTATAAACAATTTGAAGAGAACTGTGTAAAACAGAGGTTTGAGTTTAAAATTGTCAACTAGGAAATCTTGTTTTGTCAATATAATGATATTCATATATATTATCATGATTAAACTCAGATTGGTTTTAAATTATGAGTGAGACCCTCATACATATTATGGTAGGTTTGAGTATTCATTTAAATAGTATATTGTATGAGGCATATATATGTGGTCAAGAACTATGTTATATTCTCATATAATTTTCAATATTTTAGACATAGTCAACTAAGTATTTAATATTTGATATTTATATATGAAATAAATTCAAATAAGTCTATGATTTGATTGATTTGTGTCTTTTGAAGTAATAAAATTTGGTAAATCATTGAATGGATAAAGTTTGAATTGGTAATCATGTTTATACTATGCAATTTGTAGTCAAAACTATTAAATTGGGAATTATATGGTATATTAAAGGTTTGAGACAATTTATTGTAGTTTGAATGTATATTGAAAGTATATGAGATACTCTAAGATCATGGATAGTGGATTGTCTACTTAGAGTATAACGTATACATTATTAGATAAGTGAATGTAAAGGAATTTATTTGAGATTTTAAAAAAAGTACATATATACATGGTATAAACATATGATTTGTCGATAGGGTTTTCATCCTAAAAATGAATATACCATATATAGATGTACACAACTTGTTGTATGCTAGTAAACATTATTATATAGTATGGTAATATGGGCACTTTTTATGTATTTAATGTTTAGTTGAAGCATTAAAATAAAGCATTTAAATTATTTAAATACTGATATATTAAGTTTTTTATATGATTGGCTTATTGTTACTTTGTAGAATATGAAAAAATAAATAAGTTGTGTTTAATGTTTTATTTTGTGGATAAAATAATATTTCAATTTATATTTTGATATTGAGTAACTTGTAATCTAGATATAATTTTTACTCAGATGGTATGTATATATTGAGGACTATTTATGGTTCTATTTATTATTCTATAATAAATAAGATGATTATTATATTCATTACATTATTTTTTAAGGAATAAATGTATGTATTTTATATTTCCATACTTAACATATTTTATATATGCTAATAGGTAATATTCTGATTGAATCTATTGGTTTTTGTATTATTATATAAATTATCAAATCTCACATTTATAACACTAAATAAATAGTGGATGAATTATACTAACTTAATTAGCACCATTAATGCATGATGAGGTGTAATATGATTGAGTGATGTGTATGACATTTTTGATCCTAGATATCATAAACTATTTAAAAACTTTGGCCAAAGCAATGATTATAGTTAAACATTATCATTTCATGTGTTTGATATAGTTTACATGTTTGTGTGATGGATTTATTTATGGTACACATCATGTATTAGTTATCTTATAACACACGAGTTTTAGTTTATCTCTCTAGATTCCCACACCATCATTATCTACCCATCCATGAAGGAAGGGTCATTCTCTTGTTGGAGATATTACTAAGAATTTATGGTTCATGGTTGGTGTGAAAAAGCATTTGGATGATGCTCTCTCTCCCAATAGTAGTTTTACACTGAGACTACACTTGAGATTACAGATAGATACTTGAGTTCATGGAGAACTCATGCTTTGTGGAACTTTGTATTATTATATTATTATTTATTAAGACTTTATTATTGCTGAAATTGTATTATTTATTCATTGTATTTCTATAGTAGTGGTTGTAATATTGTATCAGTCATGACTGAAATTATATTATTACTTTAATAAATAAATGCAGTCTTTATTACTTATTAAACATTGTTCATGAATTATTAATCATTTTCATGGTGATCATTATCTAAATGGATTAGCTATAAATCTTATGGGGTTAACTAGTATAATATATATAGTTAAAGATCACTTAGCTAGATTTATTGTGGTGAAATCTATTAGATGGATATGTGTAATTAATTAAAAAAAATTACTCTATTCTGGTAAAAACTAGCGGGGTTATTATAATAAGGAATCATATTTACCAAGTCAAAGCATTAAGAGGCAACATGGTTGCATTAACACATAGGTGTACTCCTTCCTTGGTCTCTTTCTTTTCAAGCATTTTATTTTAACTTTTTAGGACTTATTAGATGTAAATCCTAGATTTTTAAAGGGCTAAGTATAGTAATAACTTGAGATAAATACATGAAATGGAGGATTTGACAATTTTTTCCAAAAATAGTAAAGATGATGATAAAGTATACTTATCTAAATCAAAATAGGTGTTTTATTAAATAAGGAGGTTGAAACAGGCTTGAATATCAATTAGGCATCTTTCATTCTAGAACTGTAGTTGAAAATAGGCTTCAAACAATAGTGCCCTTATAAGGATAATAACACCAATGACATTAGTGTCTAATTATGGTGCTGGTATCCTTCTATATAAGAGTTTATTGAGACCTTTAAAGATGCTATGGGAGGGTTTTAGAGACTTGTAGGTGATTCTATGACTCCTGGAAGTTTGTTTATTTCACTATTTTGCATGGATCTCTTTTATAACCTTAATGAACCCCTGCACACATGAAACAATAACTAGATCAAATGCAAAAGAAAGGAAAAAAATGAGTTGTGGGATATTACAATCATGCGAGACATAACCCCTATTATTTTATCCAATACTTACATTAACCCCAATGTTAGGGGTCTCAGATTGCATATAGTTATCCCATAAGGAGCATGCATAATCAATGTACACAGTATGCCATAACTAACTTTCACTTAAACCCTTATTTTATCAAGTATGCAAGTCTAGATGTGATAGTTGAGTAATATGTAATATGTTGAGTTGAACTATTAACTAATTTTATGTAATTATGTGCCAATATAGTAAGTGGTAGATTTAAAATGCCTTATAAGGCTCTTTATATAGAAATAACTTTGATTTGAATGTAAGACCCTTGTTCTCTAGATAACAAGACATAAAAAGAGGGATAAAAACATAAGAGAAGGATCAAGGGAGGGTTAAGACCCAAAACATGGAATAAAATGATTGTTGAACACTAACACCAAAAGTGGACAATACCATTAATGACACTACTATCTAAATAAGGGTGCCTATGTCTTGAGATCCCAAAATAGAGTATAAAGACTAGGCAGAATAAGCTAGGGGCCCTTATGACTAGGAATGGATGACTTAGGACCATTAGGGGTGTAATAAATAGGGAAAAATAGACATAAGAAATACCAAAAGACCCAAAATGACCATGTGAACAAGATCTACAATCATCACTAAGATCTTCCTATGAAAAAATAACAAAATACATAATGCTTGTGGTTTCTTAACCAAATTAGGGTGTATACATTTGCCCCCCTTTTATTCTAGTAATTCAATGAATTCAAAGTACTAGAGTAAAATAAAAAGAGAAATGTGCACCTATACTTACCTATGTGGATGTGCTCTAGACCTAGTCCACTTATTGGATAAAGAAGTGGATAGGAGTTAGAATGATTTGTGTGATGAGAAAATACACAATGTGGGTTCCCCCTATACTAGATCTAAATAGTGAAATGAATTGTGAGGAACAAAACCCTATTTTGCCCACACCCTGATATCTAGATAAAATCTAAGAATGTAATATGTAAATGTGGATAAACAAGACCTACTTGCCTCTACTCTGGTATATTGATTAGATCTGAGTATATAATCTAAAAATGTAGAGAAACAAGGCCTACTTTCCCCCACTCTGATATATAGACTGAGTCTAAGTATATAATCTAAAAATGTGGAGAAATAAGGCCTACTTTCCCCCAAATTGATATCTAGAATGTATGGGAGTGTAATCTAAAATTGAAGGTTGAAATTATCGCTCAACCTACATAATCTGGGTTTGGTTTAGTGCTATGGATCAACCACTATAGATGGTCATATAACCCAAATTAGTGAAATCCTAGTGACATCTTAGTGGTGATTTGAGTGTAAACTAGTAATCTAAACATAGAGAATGGTATAACTTGCCATTCCATCTATACAATCTAGTGTATCCCTATGGAATCAAGGACATGTGCCCTATATCATGCCCCCAAACATGATATCTGAATAATGTGGCATGTGTGCCTTGAGTATAAAATTTAATCTTCATAGGGATATTATACCATATACATGGCCCCATAGTCATAATTTGAGTCTAGAATGTGTTGTAACCCTATGTAAAATCTAAGAATGTGATTCAACATCCAAAAAGATCATAAAACCTTGAAAATTAGAATCAAACTACATATTTTTATATCTATATATATGAGTAAACTTATGTATCTAAATATCTATATATCTAAGTAAACATGTGTATTTGAGTATCTATATATCTAAACCAATCTTTATGTCTATGTGAACTTGTATATGAACCAATCTATGTGTATGTGTGAATCATATAAATAGTGTGTATATGTCCTCCTTTTGGTGAGAAAGCTAAAACTATGGTAAGGGTGTCTAACCAAAAGTGATATCGACTAGTATATTAGTGATAATTAGCTGGGGTAATGCTATTTTTAAATTTGATTAATTTATTGATTGTGATGAAGTTGTTTTTTAAATCGGTAGTAGTAAAAACCATTGGTCTATATTGAGTTTGTTAAGAAATAAAAGTTTTGTAATTTTACAAAGTTTAATTTGATTAGGATAGTAGTGGAAATACTATGGGGTGAGGTACATCAAAGTCAAATCCCACACATAAAAAATAGATCATAAATTAGAGTTATGGTTCTCTAAATATCATGTTTGGATTAAATTGGTATTAGTTGGAAAATTTGGCATGCAATTTCAACATTAGGTAGGTATAATTTTTAAAATGTGGCTTAAATAAGTTGGTAGATTGGTTTGATAATTCATTTGAACCATTTGACTTGATAGTGATTGTTTTTCTGAGTTGAAAAACATGTTGAGGAGATGAGGAGCGAGTATGACCCAATATAAGGATGTGAAGGTGCTTATCCAAGATGGGGAAGAAGTTAACCTAGCAAGGGATATGCCCTCCCTTTTTTATTTTGACATATTTATTATGTTTTCTATCATTTTTAGTGAAGATTTGGTAGTTTATGGATTTTTTGATAAATGTGGCACTATTATCTTGAGAATGGCACTATTGTCCAAGACATGGTACTAGTGTCCTAAGCAGGGCACTACTATCTAGCGCTATTGTCCCATATGTAGTGCTAGTTTCCACTAGGCCAAATTTTGGTTCTTGTTGATTTTGATTAGTGTTTTATGACTATTTTTATATATTTATCTAGTATTTCATTATGTTAATTCTAGGTTTTGCTATATTTTATAGGTGGATGTGCATACCAAAGAGTTTTAGAGTGGTCAGATGATGGAGTATTTATGGGGATTGCCTCTAATAGATGAAGAGAGGCTATTGGTAAATAGAGTTGGATAGGTCCATGTGACATCATTGGATCTGATTCCTTAGGACAAACATATGATGACAACATTGAGTGGTAAAATGCAGATACACATATATTTTGGTTACCTATTAGGAAGATGATTGTCATATTGGAGGATGTCTATAGGATCCTAACATTACTTATTATTGGTTAGATGAAAATGTTATAAGAGGCCATTGGTGATCAAGATATAGAGTGGGTTAAGAGGTATTATTTAGTGATGCCCATAGGGACTCATCAGGCAAGGAGTAACACTGATGTATTGTTATCATTGATTATTACATCAAATATTCCATGGTTACAAAAGTTTTTATCTATTCTAATGGCTTCATTTGTTAATATGGATGGGAGAAGGGTATTTATATCATATATGTTGAATGGGATAATATAGGATTTAGAGGATAAAATCACTATGTACTCATGGGGTTGTACTATGCTATCCCACTTGTATCAAGATTTATACTACTTCACTCTGAAGATGTGTGAAGGTGGTATTGGGTCTTTTATATTATTATATTATTGGTTTTACAAGCATATAATAGTGATTAGACTGGTGTTACCTTGATGAGGTGATTGGGATCACCCCTAAACATTTTTAGAGAGGTGGAATGGTATAACCCATGTACTCAAGAGGATCATAATTCAGTGTCAACAAGTGTTGGATAGGTTGATGACTAGAGATATTATCTTAAGACCATATAATGGCTATGAGGGATGGATTAAGGATGGTGCTTAACTGAGATGGGTGAGAGTGAGTTGTTGGTTGCATGACCATTGGGTTAATGTATTTGAGATATTTTAGTATTAGTGACTGACATGATCATTTGGTGTTACTTAGGATATGCCAACAACACCATTAGTGTGGTTTAGGGGTTAGTAGGCTCTAGTGAGGCTAACGAATAGGTCCAAACCATAAAATATAGATATATATATGATTTTATTGATAGAGTGGGATCTATTGTTCGATATATCAGATGTGGATGATGTAATCATGATCGATGCCTATGTAGTATGGTGGAAGGAGCATAACTGGGCACTATTATTCCTAAGAGGAGGGATCATCATGGAGAATGTGGTAGATGTTGATCCCCTTAAGGAATTTGAGGGTGGGTCACCATCATCCATTTGTATGTTCAATTTACTTCATTAATTATTTATTTGGGTAGGTATTTGATGTATTATGTTGGTATATCTAGGTGTAGGTGATGATGATTATTGGGAGACTACCATTGAGTTTGCATTCTAAGTATTGACACAACATATACCTAATGATGACATAGATAATGGACTAATTGAGAGGGCCACAGATGTTATCAAAATTCATGCTACTATAACATATAGGCAAACACCTACTAATAGGGACAAGGCATGTGAAAATCTATAGAGATGAGTTATGCCCATAACCAATGTTTTGGGTGGGGTAGGTAATGAGATAGTGGATGACTATATATGTCTAAAATGAGATCATGCATAGATTTTGGTTGAGGTGGTAGTTATACAAGATAAAGAGAGTAGATGTAGGTCTTGATCAAGATCCTAGAGGGATAGTGGAGCCTCTAGCTCTAGTATGGATTTATCAAAGAATGAGAGTGAGGGGGATAGTCCTAGTGACTGAGCCTAAATTATTGAGTGACTTGTATCATTGTACTAAAACTATGTATCATGTTATATATGGATGTTTTTTATTATGTGGGTATCATGTATATTGGTATCTTGATTTGTGGCATTGTGTATTTTCATATTTGTTTGATTATATTCTTTATTTAAATGGAAATATGTTGTGTCTAAGTAATGGTAACAGATTATTTATCTATTTATGAATGTTTAAGTAGACATGTATAATGGATTAGGAATGTTAGTTGTTAGTATGGGTTTTGTTCTCACTTGGATTTTCACCCTTTGAGGTTATGTCTCAGTTCTCCTCATCCAAGGTTCACAATTGAAACACCTCTAGGCTTGTGGGTAGCTTAATAATCAGGTGAATCTCTATATAGGGCTAGCTCCCTTAATGTACCACTTATAAATCACTACTAAACATAAAATTTGTGAGGGAAAAGGGAGAGAAAAATAAAATTAAAATATATTAAAGGAGTTGATACACCAAATTAGTTGATGACTACCAACCAACTACATGTTACACATGAGAACAAGGGACTAACCAAACATACACTTCTCCAACCTATATCTTCTCACATCAATATTGCATTATGAGGTTGTGATGAATGTTTCAGATAGGAAGACTAGACAAGAGTCCTATAATGGCACTATTTTAATAGAATAACTTTCTCAATACTGACACATCAATAGAACATTTCAAATGACCTGCAAGAAGAAGCTTTCTAATTGCAAATATGTGAGGGAATGAGACAACATGCTAAGGAAACAAGAGTCATCACTAAGTAAGATAAATTATCCAAGTTAAACACACTATTAATAGTCATTTAAGAGGTAAAAATTAATATTCCTTATTGATCCATGGTATGAAAATGAGTAGGGCTTTGCTTTACTCAGGTGGAGCATAGTTTACAAAGGCCAAAAATGCTAGTTTTTATAGTACTTGAGAGAGAGAGGAGATGAAATAAGTAAAAAGGTCACAAAGACACTTGAAAATATGATAAATTTATTTAATTTTTAATTTAAATAAATTTTTAAATAGATCATGCAAATTTAGGAAGCACAAGTGTCACCCCAAGTCATGAAACTCATGAAAAGTGGCATGAAATTCCCTTTACTGGCTCAAAAAATTGCCTTCATTATTCACCTCTATTTGAATATAAAAAAACTAACTAGGGATAGGTATGATGATTTAAATGATAGGTAAGGATTTTATTCATTAATATCCATGCATTGGTTATATTTATACTCATCTAAAATCTCTTGGAACTGAGCCATCACTGCCTTCAGTCTAAAAAACTCCTTTTTCTGTAACCCTTCACACTTGACCTTAAAATTGGCTTTAGTTTCCCATGAAAATATATGAAATTGAGTGGATGAAACTTGGAAATATCCTCCATGGAATTTTAATACTTATTTAAACCTAAAAATCCATCCACTTGAAGTTCTCACACTTCTCACCATCATGTTCACTATGCCAGTTTTGACTGGCTGAGATGAGAGCTATTATTTGAACACTTAGAATTTTTTTGGAAGTATGAAATAGAAATGAGGGGTTATCCCAAGGAATAATACTTATCCTAAAGTTTTCTTCATCTCTTTAAAGTCTCTATAACCTACACAATGCATAAAATAGTCAAAATAAGCAATTTTGTACCTTGTCCATACAGATTTCATACAACTCATCTTGATTGTGTTTTACTTCAAAATATTAAAAAATTAGGTGTTATTGCATATTTTAAGCTTGAGATTATTTATAAATCCTCTTAATAGTTCATTTGAGTCATTTTATGTTTTATTGGATCTATTCTATTCACCTTTCTTAGTTTGGACCATTGCTTAGGACTTCAAACTTGCTCACTGTATGACACAGTCAAGTAGAGTCAACTGTGTTTGGAACAAATGAGATCCTGTAGGTGTTAGTTGACCATGTTGGACTCTGATAATAATGTATAAAGACTTAAATTTAATCTTCAACGTCATTTAACATCTGTTTATACTTGTGTTTACCTTGTATAAGCTTAAATCATTACCTAGACATCTTGCTAGCTTACTATATGCTTATAGTCAGTTGTAGGTGACTATTTTTAAACCAAGATGTGCCTGATAATGTAATTAATAATTAAATATACCTATTTATCCAACTCAATTTTTATGTCTCTTGGAATCCAATTGCCTATCAACTTAATAAAATTACTTAACATATAATTTTTTTCATCCCAAACTCACACTATGGATTTGTAGCACTGTATATCAACATCTCAGACAAGAGGCACTTGTAGGTACATGGGTCCTAAAAAAATAAACTCACCCTCTTTTAATGATATTTAGATTATGGATCATCTTTTTAACTATCTAGGACCATCCAAATGTGAAGACATGGCCCAATATTGCTAACTTGGGTGAAATATTTTTCTTTTGGACTCAAACCTTTAGGTGATGACTACCTAGGTTTAGTGTATGAAAACACAAATTTGGGCTTCCAAAAAACCAATTTTAACTGATCATCTACCAATCAAACCTTGCATAGTACTTTTTATATGTAAGGACTACAAGAAAAAAACATTTGGATGCATCAAAAGTCCTTATAACCCTATTGCACGACTTTAGCAAAACTAACCAGACCTCTATTTTCACTCTTTAGGGAAAATGTCCTTGTACTCAGTCATCACATCTTTGAAAGTGATTTACACTACCATTTTCCATCATGACACTTTAAACAGGTCTACCATGGTCAAAATATCATACTAGGAATTCAAAATAGCTCCATCACTTATTTCAACATTTTAAAATGGGTCCTCAGCTCTTTGTTAAGGCCACTTGTAGGTGGTTATTTACATACACAGGTAGTAATGTGAGTATTTTCCAAACAATACATGATGTACGGTCATTTGATTCCATATGATTCCTTCAAATATCTTAAAATGGATACTTGAAACCATGGGGGTCTTTAAATATGTCTCAAAACCTTTATTCTCAATGTGACTATTTTCTTCCAAGCACTTATAGGTGCTCATTAATGGTAGACTACGTGGAAGTTATGCATATGAATGCCATAGTGTTTCCTTTATCATTTAAAAGCTCAAAAAACTACCTCATGTTGTTATAATATATCTCATATCTTTGGAACTTTAAATTTATCCTTTATAACATGGTTAGAGCTCAAAAAACATGACTGTAATTGAGAGCAAGCAAAAAGTTGACTATAAGTATGACAAGCCCGAGTGTTTAATCAAAGTATGGAGTTATGAGACCAAATATGGAAGGAGGTGGCATTTATGTAATTTAAACATTGAAAAAACCATTTCCCATTCATATTAAGACCTTTTAGATAATACAACCTTATGAAAGTAGTGAACTTGACTGCCATTCCACCTAAAACATCAACTTGCAAATTGAACTAATCACCCCATGAGATATTTGCCAAACATGAGAGATTCAATATCACTTAGAATCAACCTCAACATTTGGATTGTATGGATTTATCCAAACCAACTATAAACCTATAAGGTACATAAATTAGAAAGCAAATTGGATAGGTCAACTTCTTAGAAATGGTTCATAAAGCACATACCACCATTCCTATGAAACCAAACATCAAATGGAATTTGACTGAGTGTAGAAGACACCCTTACAATAATTTTTATTGAAACCTATCTTGATGATCATACCAAGTACAAACTTAAAGACCATTTTTGCTTGCCAAGCCTAGTGGAAGGAGAGAGAAGTAGTTTTCTTCATTTATTTGAGCTTTTGATCAAACTGATCACTAGAGTAAGTGTGTGGAAGACCAATAGACACTATTGAAGTGTCCTTAGTTTTAAGAGGCTACACAATTTTGTACACCTCATTAAATGCTCATTTTTTCCAAGAAAACTTCCTTTTCATCTAAAGAACCTACCACTTTTTAGTTACAAATAGTTAATTAAGACATATGAGGACACATGGGGTATGACATCATCTTTTGACACCTTCACATCTCCTAAGGAGGCTTGACTCTCAAAAGGACTCAAAAGGACATAAGGACTAAAATGACTAATGAATAAGGCTAACATGACATTAAATTTGATAAAATGACCTATAATACACCTTATGAACAAATATTAGACCCTTTCAAACATCTAAAAATCAAATTTTTACCTATAGGGGTCCTAATTTGACCTACATGATTAAACTTGGTCAACAAATTAATGACTCATAAGGGTAGTATGCCTTCTATACTAGAGACTAGTAGCCTTATCAGTCTATTGAGCTTAGGGAATCATCTAAAGTATGAAACAAAAAAAGGATACCTTTGACCATTGACCACAATATTTGATCAATATAAGACCACTTGACTACCAAAAACACACAAAATAAAGGACACACACCAAACAAAGCAAACAAACTAAAAATTAATCATACCTCCCTTTCTAAGATCAAAAGGAAAGTTCCTTGCATCTCCTTCTTCATGAGATTAATGATAGTGCCAATCATGTTACTCCTTGGATTGGAAACTTGAAATATCAAACCTATTTCTTGGCACCTAACTTTCTATTCTCTCAAGTAGACCATCTTCAAATAGGTCCCCAATGTAAATATATTCCTCTTAGCCTTGTACACATACCTCATATTTCTACCCACTCTTCATCTTATGATCAACTTGTGTCTTCTTTGTAGGCATGGTTTCAAGAGGAATGATTTCTTATTCCTAGGAATATTGAGGAAAATAGAAGATTGTTTTGATCTCCAAAGTCAGGTGAACTTTGATTTGTCTCTTCTATGACATTTTGAAAAATGTCATCTTGCTTACCATCACTTGTAATCAGCTCTAAGGAATTTGTAGACCCCTTGAGAGACTCAAACTATTTTCAAATGTTTTCAAACTACTACCACAAGTACTCATATTTTATTTGATTAGTATCATGAATGGAACAATAAGATAATCTCTTTCATCATCTTCTTTATAATCCAAAATGACTTCATCTAAGACTTTTTATTTGACACAAGGAAGGCATTCTTCATTATCAACCAAACAAGAAGACTCAACATAAGTACTCACCTCTTCCTTAGAATTTATGACCTCTTAAGGGATCTCAATTTGTGTCTCAGCTATCATAACCTAAATTTGGTTCTCAATGTTTTTTATATCTTCAATATCGTTCTCCTTCTTGGTGATGCCAAGACTAGGCATCTTAAAATTAGGTGACTTAGCCCAATGAGGCTACCAAGGAGTTGTACTTTATTCAAATAAGAGTTTTGAATTTTTCTCAACCAAATAACTCTTTATGTTCCCATACCATAGGTATATCAAGGCAAAGGGTGATGGGGTGAGGACAAAATGAACTAGTTGGTGGAGGTGGAACATAAGGCTCAAAATCAGATTGAGAATGGATTGTAGGAGATCCTTTTAGAAGTTCTTGAGGAAGGGGAGGTATACCTTGGGCTAAAATAGATTTTTTTTATTCCTTATATTTTAAAATCACTTCATTTACATCTTATTTAGCTTAAACACTCTCTTTAGGAAGGTTATATGGTGTACGTTTAGGCATAGGATCTTATTTTGGCTCTAAACCTTCTACCACACCTTGACTAAGCAATTTCATTCTCAACTCCAACTCTTCAATTTGCTTGGTGAGGTTCTCTTGAAAAATTATTTCTTGAATTTCATAGTAATTTTCATGAGTATGAGGAGTAAAATAATTTTAATATGGAAGACAAGAGGTCTCTTGAGGAAGGGTGGGAGGGGCTTGCATAAGATCAAGTTCTTTCTCAACTTCACACTCTTTATCAAGGCCTTTATCTTTTTTCTTTATCCATGACTCCATTATATTATTCCATCTTAGGATATTAGGATTAGGAGTCTCTTCTTAGGGTAGTGATTCACTTTAAGGAGTGGATGAAGTGTTCAAAAACCTTTGGATCTCCTTAGGATTGGACTCTCCACCTTGTCTCCAACTTGGAATCTCATATCTAGAGGTCACTTCTTGAGGTGGGGATGTAATTGGAGAGGGAAATGAGGGCTTATATTCCACTTCTTTTACTGATGATATGGACTAATACATATTATTATTAGCTAACTCTATCTACCTATCAATATTTATTTCAAAAACAAGGTTTATCTTCCCAAATCTCTCTTCCAACTAATTGGGAAAAAGATGGTTTTGATAAGCTTGATTGGGCTCATGAATAGGGGTCAAGTAGAACTGATAGAAATATTGGGTAAGTGGATATGAAGGATGATAGGTTTTGTGAGGCTATTTCTCATGAATTTTTATCTTATACTCTAAGGATGAAACTAGGCCACTCATATCTAACATCTCACTTGTGAGCCTTTGCCAATTGGCTCTCTCAATAGGTGCCCACTCTCTTTTAACTAGCTATAATGCATCTCTCACCTTATGAATAAGATTAATAGTAACATCTTGACTATGTCCCATTAGTGTATCAAGATCCAACATGTACTTTTCATAGCCTAAGAGTGTTTACTTGAAAGTTGCAATGGACTGATTAGAAGAATGACTAGGTTGTCTAGGAGGAGAAAGATATTGGGGAGCCTAGTTATAAGACTGATACAACTCATAGTAAGGTTGATAATGGTCATATTGGAGCTGGTAAAAATCATATTGGAATTAGTAAGGATCATGAAAAGTTTTATAGGGAATGTTATAAGCTTGATAAACCTCACCAACTTATGTAAAATAATACTCAACACCAAATTTAGCCATGGAACTTCATTAAGAAGCAAGAACAAAAGGAATGATTATCAAAATTATTAAAAAGGAATACCTTAGCTGATTGAATAAATAATGTAACTTTTGAGTCACCATTGATGCTTAGATAGATGCCTCTAAAGACTAATGTATTGAAATACAACACTAAAAATCTTTTAACTTCTTGGATAAGAGTCCCATCAGGCATGCCAAAAACTATTTTCACTTGGATTTACACCCTTTTAGGATATGTCTCAGCTCTCCTCATCCAAGTGGCATAATTGAAACACTTCTATGCTTGTGGGTAGCCTAAGAATGAGGTGAATCTCTAGATAGGGCTAGCTCTCTTGATGTACCACTTGTAAATCACACTACACCTAGAATTTGTGAGGAAAAAGGGAGAGAAAACTAAAATTAAACTATCCTAAAGGAGGTGATACACCAAATTAGTTGATGACTACTAACCAGTTTCACATTACATATGATAATAAGGGACTAACCAAACATACACTTCTCCAATCCACATCTTCTCACATCAATATTTCATTATGAGGTTATGATTATGTTTAGGCTATAAATACTAGAAAAGAAGCCTATAATGGCACTTTTTTATTATACTAACTCACTCAAACTTGACACAACAATAGAAAACTTCATATGACCTACAAGAAGAAGCTTTCTAACTGCAAATAGGTGAGGGAATGAGATAACATGCTAAGGAAACAAGAGTCATCACTAAGCAAGATAAATTATCCAAGTAAAACACACTATGAATAGTAATGTAAGATATAAAAATAATTAGTGTTTATTTATCTATGGTATGAAAATGAGTAGGGCTTCACCATGCTTAGGTGGATCATAGTTTACAAAGGCTAAAATGGCTAGTTATTATAGAACTTGAGAGAGAGAAGAGAAGAGATAAGTCTAAAGGTCATAAAGATAATTGTAAAGATAATAAAATGAGTTACTTATTCATGGTAATAGAGTTTGAAACTAATAATGTAAAGTTTGGAAGCAGAAGTGTCACCCCAAGTCATGAAACTCATGAAAAATGGCATGAAATTCCCTTTACTAACAATTGCCTTCATTATTTAGCTCTATTTAAACATCCAAAAATTAACTAAATATAGGTATGATGATTGGAATGAGAAGGAAGAATTCATACATGAATTTTCATGCATTGGTTGTAGTCCTACTCATCTAGAATCTCTTGGAAGTGAGCCATCATTGTCTGTAGTCTAAAAAACTCCTTTTTTAGTCACCCTTCACACTTAGCCTCAAAATTGGCTTCAATTTATCATGAAAATACATGAAAGGGAGTGGATGACACTTGGAAATATCTTATATGGCCTTATAACACTTAGGTAAACTTCAAAAATCCATCCACTTGAAGTTCTCACACTTCTCACCATCATGTTCACTATGCCAGTTTTGACTGGCTAAGATGAGAGCTATTGTTTAAACACTTAGGAGACTTTATGAAGTATGAAATGTACATGATGGGTTATCCAAATTCATAATCATTCTCTTAAAGTTTTTTTTCATTCCTTAAAAGTTTTTAAAACTTGAATAATGCACAAAATAGTCAAAGGAAGCAGTTTTGTACCCTATCCATACATATTTTGTACAACTCGTCCTGACTATGTTTTGGTTCAAAATGATACATTTTTAAGTGTTCTTGATTTTTTTAATCTTGATATAATGTATAAATAATATTAAGAGTTTTTTAAGTCATTTTATGTTTGCTTGGATATAGTCTATTCACCTTACTTAGTCTAGACCATTGCTTAAGAATTCAAACTTACTCACTATATGACACAGTCAAAAAGAGTCAACTATGTTTGGAATAAATGAGATCTTATAGGTTTTAGTTGAATATGTTAGACTCTAATAATAATGTATAAATACTTCACTTGAAGACTCAATTTCACTTAGCATCTTTTTATACATGTATTCCCCTTGTATAGGCTTAAATCATTACTTAGACACGTTGTTAGCTTACTATCTGCCTATAGTCAGCTATAGTTGAGTCTTTTTAGACCAAGATGTGCCTGATAATGTACTTACTAAGTCAATAGACCTAGTTCTCAAACTCAAGTTTGATGTCTCTTAGAATATAATTTCCTATCAACTTAATAAGATTACTTAACATACAAATATGTTTTCATTCCAAGCTCATACTATGGATTGGTAGCACTATATATCAACATCTTAGGTAAGAGGCACTTATAGGTGCATGGGACCTCAAAAAAATAATGTCACCCTCTTTTGATGATATTTAGATCATGAATCTTCTTATCAACCATCTAGGACCATCTAAATGTGAAGACATGGCCCAATACTACTAAATTGGGTGAAAAATGTTTATTTTGGACTCAGACCTATAGGTGATCACTGCCTGGGTTTAGCGTATGAAAACATAACTTTGGTCTTCTAAAAAGCTAATTTAAATTAATCACCTACCCACCAAACCTTGAATTGTCCTTGTCCTAAGGACTAAATTACAAACACATTTGGATGAATCAAAATTCCTTTTAACCCTATTGCATGACTTTGGCAAAACTAACCAGACCTCTATTTTCAATCTTTAGGGAAAATGTCCCTGTACTCAGCCATCACATCTTTAAAAGTGATTTACACTACCATTTTCCATATTGACACTTCAAATAGGTTTCCATGGTTAAAATATAATACTAGGACTTCAAAAGATCTCTATCACTTGTTTTAACACTTTAAAAGGGGTCCTCAACTCTTTGGTAAGTCCACCTGTAGGTGGCTATTTGCATACACAAGCAACAATATGACTATTTTCTAAATAATACATGATGTATGGTCATTTGATTCCATCTAGTTCCTTACAATCTCTTCAAATACCTAATTGTAACCATGGGGATCTTTAAATAGGTCTCAAAACCTTTATTCTCAATGTGACTATTCTCTTCCAAGCACCTTTAGGTGCTCATTAATGGCAGACTATGTGGAAGTTTTGCATATGAATGCCATAGTGTTTCCTTTATCATTTGAAAGCTCACCAAAATACCTCATATTTATATAATATATCTCAAAACTTTGTAACCTTAAATTTATCCTTTATAATGTGGTCAAATCTCAAAAAACATGACTGTAATTGAGAGTAGGCAAAAAGTTGACTGTGAGTACGACAAGACTGGGAGTTTCATCAAAGTATGGAGTTATGAGACCAAACATGGAAGGATGTGGCCTCTATGGAATTTAAACATGGAAAACACAATTTTACATTCATATGAAGTCCTTGTAGAGAATATAACCTTCTACAAGTAGTGAACTTGACTTCCATTCCACTTGGAACATCAACTTGAAAATTAACTAATTAGCCCATGAGATATTTTACAAACATGAAACTAATAATGGAAAGCATGAGGGGAGAGAGTAAAAATCATATAAAACCAACCTTAGAATTTTTATTGTATGGATTTCTCTAAACCAAAGCAAAACCTATAGGATGCACAGATTAACAAGTAAATTGGATAGGTCAACTTCTTAGGAATGGTTCATAAAGAATATGCCACCATTTATATGTAACTAAACTTCAAATGGAATATTAATAAGTTTATAAGACACCCCCAAGATCATTTGTCTTCAAACCTCTCTTACTCACCATACCAAGTACAAACTTGAAGACCATTTTTGCTTACCAAGCCTAATGGAAGGAGAGAGTAGTTTTATTCATTTATTTGAGATTATGAACAAATTGATCATTGAATTAAGTTTTTGGAAGACTAAGAGACACTAATAAAGTGTCTTGAGTAATAGGAGGCCATATAATTCTATACACCTTATTAAATGCTTATTTTTCTAAGAAAATTGCCTTTTCTTTTGAAGAACCTACCACTTTTTAGTTACAAATAGTTACTTAAGACATATGAGGACACATGGGCATTAAATTATCTTGTTTCACCTTCACATCTCTCAAGGAGGTTTTACAAGTCATTTAATGTGGACTAAAATGACTAATTACCAAGGCTAATATGACATTAAATTCCATAAAATTACCTATAATACACCTTATGACCAAATATTATACCCTTTAAAACATATGAAAATTAAATTTTTACCTATAGGGGTCCCAATTTGACCTATAAGGTCAAATTTGGTCAACAGGTTCTATAGGAGTATCATAGGATATCTAGGTGTGGACCATATAACTATGGCATGCACTATCTAAACCTGAATGACATGGTGAACAAGTGAGCATAATATTCATGTTGTGTCAGTGTAAAAGTAGATTCTAAAACTAATACTGCTCATGATAAATTGTTAGTACTAGGTGTGTAGACTTTGTATCAAATATCATAATCAGTTATTGTATTGAAACTATACTTTGATCTATGTGATTTCTACCAAATATATTGATTGGTTGTTGAGTTTTTCTATGATGTATATGATATATAGCAAATATATTCATCAACTATTGAATTATGTCCTAATTTATGTGATTTCTAGTGCATATCTTAATCAGTCGTTGATCTATGTCCTAATTTTTATGATCTTTCACAAATATCTTAGTTGGTTATTAAACTATGTCCTAATTTCTATGATCTCCAAAAAATATCTTAATTTTATTTTGAACTGTGTCTTGATTTTTGTGATCTCTATAAAATATCTTAATCGATCATTGAATTGTGTCTTGATTTTTATGATCTCTAGCAAATATCTTAATTGACTATTGTATTTTAACCAGGGATTGAATTACTTTCCATTTTTGTACCATGTTTCTATAAGTAGGTGTATATTTGTGAACTAAATACCATCTCTATTGAATTTATTATGCATGAAATATATCATAAGTAGGTGTCCTAAAAACCACGTGCTTCATACGATGAGTAACCAAGGTCTCAAAAAACATGTCTTAGGATAACTGAGTTGTGGAGGAGTGAGATATATGATATTGTGGAGACTGAGATATTGATGCCCCTTGTGTAAATTTTATAATTCCTTTATTGACATACTAGTCAATATAATCTCAGAATGCATAACAATTATTGTCTAAATGTCCATTTATCTTATGAAAATTACAATATGGCTTATTTTGTATCCTATGCAGATGGTGTTTTGGATGGTGATGAGTAGAAGGAAGTGTAATCATCTCATTATCTATTAATGTAAATAAGATATCATGAGGCCTATCTCTATTTGAAAATTATATAGCCCTTATTGGTGTATTGTGCTCTAATCATTGTAGGAGGTGCTCTGTGAAGTTACTCTTTGCCCTTACTGGGTATCTTGATTGTTTGTTTTTATTCCACCTATTTCTTAAGCATAATTCAAGTGTTTTATTGTACCAGATCAAATGAGTATGAATATGGGAAATTTACATCCAAATATGTCTTTGAATGTGTCTCATGTAGTCCTAACTTTTTTTAATCCTAGAGCTATGTAACATATATTTATAAATGATTTGGATGTCCTATTTAGAAATTTATCCTTAAGAGGAAGAATGAGGCCTTTATAAAAAATGTATTGTTCCTCTAAATCTATCAGCTGGTAGATTAATTAATGAATACTTGTTTTTAATCTTAGAATGTACTCATTTACTGATTCTAACTAGCCTTGGTGCAGTGAAGGCAACCTCTCATATGTGACTTGAGGTCCCTTTTTTTTTATATAATGCATGAGAAATACCTCCTATAACTCATCATATATGTATAGTGAACTAATAGGGAGTGAATGATGAAACCACTCTAATTATTGACCCTCTAGAATCTTAGGAAATAACTATAAGAGAATAAAACTGATAGTGACTTGTGCTAAATATTTTCTATAGACTTCAAGATGCAAGTATGGGTCTCCATGTCCATCAAACTTTGGTAATGTTGGTATCTATAACTTTGATGGAAATATTGCATCAAAAATTTTGTGTGGGACGTGATTGTTATGGATGGAATTAGAATCCTCCCATGAGTGACAATCTTTACTTTCTAATGTTATATGGTGTACTTATTGTTGTAAAGCACCCATAAAATTCATAAAATATATTACCTCTTATGAAGGTATATCAACATTATCAAGGGGTTCATTTAACTCTTGAATCTTATTATTAATCTTAGCCATTAAAACACTACATTGTGAAATAGTATTGGGTTTTCTCACCTTAACCTTTGTAGGGGTGATAGCATGGACCTATTTAGAGGTAAATAAGCTATCACCCTCATGTAAGTTAGGATGAGAAACATGTTATAATAAATTAAGGGGGTTGAGGGAGATTCATTTGTATCTCTTATTTTTTTAAGTTGTAAAGAAGTATCACATACTAATGGACTAAAAAATACATTATTATGATGTGAATTTAAGTTATGTAAACTATGAACATAATAATAAGTGTGTGTGTGTGTGTGTGTGTGTGTTTCATAATTTGAAATAGCATTTGATAAGTAATCCATTTTAACATGAGAGAAGGGTGAAGTAGGGACAGAACTAGAAGGTTTAGACTCAATGTCTTATTCACCAAAATCATAGTAATAATCATTATTCCAAGTTTCATTAAAATTAGAGTTTAATTCACTTGTACAAGTAAAAGTGTAAGAATTATCATTCACATGCTCACTAAGAGAGAGAGTAGAAGGATATTTTAAATTTTTACTACTATGTAATATATCATCATGTATAGGGGAAATGTAATGCATGTATTCACTAGCTATGTGTGGATTTCATGTATGATTTTTACTTTCAATCTTGGAGTCAAGGGTAGAAGAAGTAGAAATCATCTTTTCATTTGGCATATTATCACATGTAGGATAAAAGAGATATTTTTGCATTACCAACATTTTGCAAAGAATAATTATGTTGAGCTTGTAATGTAAAATAAGATGATAAAATAATTTTGTATACTTTATTTTATGCATTGGTAAAAGGTGTAATATCATTTGTACATGTTTTTTCAAATTTAACTAAGAAGGGTAAAGAAGATGCATTGCTCTTTTATATATTGCTTGAATCATGTGAAAGTAGATTTTTTTTATTGCACTTATATTGTTTTAATTTAAATAAGGAGATAGTAAAAGTGGTTATAAATCTAGGATCATATGGGAATAAATAACTAAAAACAAGAGGTTTGTTTGGCATTATATTTTTAGTTTGATTTTGAGGTGTAGGAGAAGAGGGAGAGGAAAGAGAAGAAGATGCATCTAGTATATCCTCATCAACACTTTCATTGTCATGTTCATAGTAGTAATCATATCCATAATTAAAATAATAATAATCATCATCATCATTATAAATTAAATCATTACCATGTCCTAATGTGCAATCTTAAAAAAAATTCTACTCATTCTTCCCATTATGAGAAAAATTCAGAAATTCATCAACTAGGTAAGGGGTAAGGGGCTTCTTATATTTCATTTTAAACTTGTCAAAGAAGATAATGTAAATAATGAATAAAAATCACACAATAGTTATAATGTAATATAACATGGGTATATATGCAACTATGGGAAAATTCATCCCAATTTCTAGATAAAAAATTAGGATTGTACTTGAAACCTTAAAGGCTAGTATTTGGAGGTATAGGGACCTAGTAGGTGGATCTAGGGTTTTGGAAGGTTGTTTGTCAAGAATTTAAATTATATTAAATTAGTGAAACCCTAATATATGATTGATTTGGATTAGGTAGGTTATGAAAAAATAAAAATAAAAATAAAAGTTTATAAACTCTAATTAGTGCATAAAAATGAATAAAGTAAACCCTAGGTTAAACTAGGGTTTTAAGCAATATTCAAAGTAAGTTGAGTTCAAAAAATGTTTTAAATTTTTAAGACTTAGTAGATGTAAATATTAGATTGTTAAAGGGATTAGTATAGTAATAACTTGAGATAAATATAGGAAATAGTTAATCTAACAAGTTTTTCCCAAAATAGTAAAGATGGTGAGAAAGTGTACGTATCTAGAGAAAAATAGGTGTTTCCATAAATCAAGAGGATGGAACATGCTTTAAGATCAGTCAAAAAAATTTCAATCTATAACTATAGTTGAAAACATGATTCATATAATAGTTCCCTTATGAGGACATTAGCACCAATGGTGCTAGTGTCCTTCTATAGACGAGTTGATTGAAACTTTTTGAGATGTTATGACAGGGTTTTTGAGACCTATAGGTGATTCTGTGACTCCTATAAGTTTGTCCATGTCACTATTTTCCATGTATCTCTTTCAAAACCCTAATGAACACCTACACACATAAAACAACAACAATTTCAAATGTAAAATAAAGGGAAACACTAGGTTATGGAATATTATGATCATGCATGACAAAACCCCTATTATCCTAGTTGTGGCCTACATTAACCCCAACACTAGGGGTCTTAGATTCCATGTATTTATCCCTTATGGAACAGTTGACCCAATTTTGCCCCTTAGGCAAAATCTCGGTCACCTTCTACACCTGCTTTACATGGCCAGTCATTTCGGGTTGCAAGGTCCATCTTCAAGGTTCAATAGCTCCATTTCAGAGCATTGGTTCATCGGCCTCATTCATTGACATTCACGATAGCGAAAGGCAGAGTCTTCAAATGTTCACACAAGAAGAGAGGAAAAGAGCTGGGGCATTTAACACTAAGGCAAAAGAAGGGCAGATAAAATGCAGAGGGTGGCAAAATCACTGCCCACAACACTGGCGGGTAAAAAGAGACCACCTACACACAAGTAATGGGCAGCAAAATTGCCACATGAAGCAACCGGCAGAGAAAAAGAGGCCATTAACATCGGCCGACGTCGGCAAAAATGCCACGGTCGGTAGCTTAAATCAGCTGATGTTGGCAAAATTGCCACAGTCAGCAGCTTATCGACTGACATCGGCAGAAGTCTCGCGTGAAGTCCATGACAGCGGGCAAAAGATTTGCCACCCACAACATCAGGTGGCAAAAAAACACTTGTAGAGCATATGGAAAAGCCCACCCAGCCACCAGAGGAGAAGACCAACATGCAAAACGAGACATCAAGCATGGTCTTGGCAGATTTGTGATGTCATCTACAGTGTTTTCTCTCTTCCCAATGGAGACTCAAGCTACCACTTGACTCCTCTTGACTCTTTCCCTATAAATGGGCAAACTTGGTCATTTATCTGAATCTTCCCCAATTTTGTAAAGAACACTGCTCTCCAAATTTTCCACCTGAATCAATAAAAGATAATTTTTACCTCTATTTGGATGGATTGTGCAGAGTATGCCTTGAATGTTAATCTGTGTCCAGTCATTGTCTCTTGATGCTCTCACAGGTTCAACACCAGCAAACCTGTGATCTATAAAGTGCCATTGTCTATTGCTGCCAGGAGTAGAGTTCTATTTTGGAGGTATATAATAGGTGAGGTCACTTACAATGTGTATTTCTCAGTGCCTTGGTGAGTCCCTGTTTCTTGTGCTTTCCATAAGAACCTCCCTATCATCCCAGAGACCTGGGATTTTTTACCAAATCTGAGTGTATGTATGTTTTGTTTGGTCCTGAGTGTGGATGTGGGAAGGTCACTTTAATTTTTGGTGTATCACCTCTTCTAGAGTAGGTTGTTTGTTTTCATGCTTTTTCTCTCTCTCTTTTCATCCCCCCAGTATATCTATATATTTATATTTTTGCACTGCCTAAAAAAAACAAGATACATCAGAGGGAACTAGCCCATATCTAGAGACTCTCCTCCCCTACTTCGCCATCCCACAGGCGAGAGAGGAGTTTCCATGTTACGGGGAGAGGGCAAGAATCTGTTCTCCTGCCACTAGGTGCACTTTCTAGCATCAACAGTTTTGGCATGCCTGGTGGGACTCCAAGTTTTTAATCAAAAAAGTTGCAAGGTTACTCGTTGATCCTATTACAGTAGAGGAACCACCAATACAACACTGTGCGCGTCAATAGTTTTGGCACACCCGATGGGAATCCAAGTTTTTAATCAAAAAAGTTGTAGGGTTACTCGTTGATCCTGTTATAGTAGAGGAACCACCAATATAGCACCATGCACATCAATAGTTTTGGCACGCCTAGTGGGACCCCATTTTTATCAGTTTGATAATGCAGTAAAGTTTTAGGATTGATGCTGGTCCTATTACAACAGATCATTTTGTTTTCTAGCATCTGGTGACTCTGAGTAAATCCACTGGTTAAGCAGCCTGGTGCCATAAAAAATCATCCACTTCTTGTATGTATACTTCTTTTGCACAAAATCATGGATTTTGTTCTCCTTCATATAATATCGATCAGACTCAAAATATTTATGGAATCCCCTCAAGTAGCTCTCCCAGTTGCCCTGCAACTATAAGGGAGGTGGCATTGGAATTTGAGAGGTAGACAATGGAAATCGACAGGCTGGAAGAGCAGTACAAATATCAGCAGGTGCTGATGTATAAAGAGGAGTGCTTGTTTAGGCAAGCATAGGTCATACAATCCATGAAGGAAGAGGCACCAAAATGGAGAAATCCATCTTTTCAAGCTAGCCAGCCTTGCGTGCCCCATCCTACCCTAAAGAAAACCCCCTCTTTTGCACCAAATCCATTTTATCAAATTGCACTTGCTCACTCCAACTCATCAAATACAGTTGCTCCCAATCCCGTGCGCTTGGCTTTCCAACACCAAGTGACATCAGAGAAACCCCCCATGGAGATCAATCTTTTCAACTCCTTAAATCAGGAATTTTCCATCAAGAATAGTACCAGCCAACACATCCCTCTTCTAGAGGCTCCTCCAACGCACCAACAGTGTTTTCCTTGCATTCCTCAGCCTCCCCAAGTTTTCCAGCATGATGTGCAAATTCCAAGTTGGAGGAAAGAATGTCAAGGACCAGCTCAGAGCTTTGAAGAGGATCATGCTAGCCACCTCTAAGAAAGACTCTTCTAAGAAAACCTAGCCAGACAAATTGAAGACTTAGAGGCTAGGATGAAATTGCTTTTTGAAAAAGAGATAAAATTTTCAGACCTTGCGGAAGAGCCTCAGGGCCTTGTGGAAAATGAAGTTGTTGCTTGTTCACAGGAGCAAAATTTGAATTCAGAGATCCTGAATTGGGGGAAGACAGTGGAATCATGGGGCAGCAAAGAGGAAGAAGAAAAGTAAGGTTGTTCTCAAAACCTTGAAGAAGTTGAAGCTATGCCTGCCTATGATGATGCTGGCGGCCTCCAGGAAAAGCTTTTCCAAGAAGATCTGAGTAGGAGAATTGCAAAGTTGGAGTCTAGAGAGAGTTTCCTCAGCCAATGTGTGGTGGATGGTTCAGACCAAATAGCACATTCCATGCCTAAACACACCCCACCTACACATTTCCAAGAGAGTTATCAGGTCACGCCTGATATTGACGAAGTGTTGACCAAGTGGAGGGAGGAGAATCATTCGATTCTAGCTCAAGGGCTGCCCCCTCTCCCACATGTTTTCTCCACTTTGTCCCTTCTCAAAGAAGAACCTATTTTGCAAGAGGCAAGTGAGGGGTAAAAGATCCAATCTGCAAGTCTTCAGGAGGCTGTTATGAGAGACAATGAAGAAGAAATCATCATTGATACTCTTTGTGAAGACCTTATCAACAGTGGAGAAGATGCAGGCCTTGCGTATATGTGGATGTTCTAGCAATTCGAAGAGGAACAAATGCATGGTAAGCTCTCCTCTCCTCTGATTGATGAACTTCCTTGCTGCTTTGATGATGAGATCGACTACATTGAAGAGCCTGAGTTAGAGGAGGATCAGGAGAATATGTTTGAAAATCTAGAGAGCCTGATCAACAAAGAGGAAAAGGAGAAGCCTATCTTCGTGGAGGAATACCTTGAAGAACTAAACTTTAAATAGATAAGTGAAGTCTTGTGGGATGAGCAATCATTTTTTGAGCCCCTTTTAGACATCACCACATTTGCCCTTATTCAAGAAGGCCAAGAGGAAACAGAGGATGAGTCTGACAAAGTTTTCAGCGAGGCAGAAGGGAACGGGTCAGACCATGATACATTGCAGAAGCATTGTGCAGATCAGAAGGCTTACGGTGATGAGCCGACATCAATTGATTTCTTGGTGATGAGCACCAATATCAGGGACCAACATTTAATATGCCTTCAGGGACAATCAGAATACGTATATATTAGAGACATGTTCGATTTTGATCCCCTCAATTTCCAGCCAACTCAGGTGACAGGCAGGAAGAGCAAGTCACTAAATCTCTTTTTCTTTTAGCTACTTGCCTGCCACCATAAGTCTCTTCACCAGGAAGGGGACTTAAGAAATTTTCCTTTCGATCCAGGAGGGAGGCAAACATTCCTAATCAGCTGTATATAATAGTTTGCTTTCAGTTGTTTTTCTCCCTCTTTCCCTAAGTGCAGTTTGCACAGTTAGTTGTTTTTTAGCTTTGTGTGTTTCCCTTTGTTTGGGGGTAAATTTTGTGTATTTAACTCTGGGATCTCGAAAGCTATGGATAAATCTCTTCAAAGTTGCCATCTGACTCCGCATCCAATGGAATGTAAGGCAACTGGGTTCTAAGCATAATAGGCACGCTTACCCTGTGAGTCACCAATTTGTTGACCCAATTTTGCCCCTCAAGAAAAATCTCAGTCACCTTCTACACCTGCTTTACATGGCCAGTCATTTTAGGTTGCAAGGTCCATCTTCAGGGTTTAACAGCTCTGTTTCAGAGCATTGGTTCATCGGCCTCATTTGTTAACGTTCACGGTAGCGAAAGGCAGAGTCTTCAAATGTTCACACAAGAAGAGAGGAAAAGAGCTGGGGCATTTAACACTAAGGTGAAAGAAGGGTAGACAAAATGTAGAGGGTGGCAAAATTTTTGCCCACAACACTGGCGGGTAAAAAGAGACCACCTACACACAAGCAATGGGTGGCAAAATTGCCGCGTGAAGCAGCCAGTGGAGAAAAAGAGGCCATTAACATTGGCTGACATCGACAAAACTACCGCGGTCAGCAGCTTAAATCAGCCGATGTCGACAAAACTACTGCAATTGGCAGCTTATCGGCCGACATCGGCAGAAGTCCTGCGTGAAGTCCATGACAGCGGGCGGCAAATTTGCTGCCCACAACATCAGACAGCAAAAAACACTTGCAGAGCACAGGGAAAAGCCCGCCCAACCACCAGAGGAGAAGACCAACATGCAAAAAAAGACATCAAGCATGGTCTTGGTAGACTTGTGATGTCATCTACAGTGTTTTCTCTCTTCCCAATGGAGACTCAAGCTGCCACTTGACTCCTCTTGACTCTTTCCCTATAAATGGGCAGACTTGGTCATTTATCTAAATCTTCCCCAATTTTGTAAAGAGCATTGCTCTCCAAATTTTCCACTTGAATCAATAAAAGATAGTTTTTACCTCTATTTGGATGGATTGTGCAGAGTATGCCTTGAATGTTAATCTGTGTCCAGTCATTGTCTCTTGATGCTCTCATAGGTTCAACACCAGCAAACTTGTGATCTACAAAGTGCCACTATCTGTTGCTGCCAAGATTAGAGTTCTATTTTGGAGGTATAGAACAGGTGAGGTCACTTACAGTGTGTATTTCTCAGTGCCTTGGTGAGTCCCTATTTCTTGTGCTTTCCATAAGAACCTCCCTGTCATCCCAGAGACCTTGGATTTTCTGCCAAATTTGAGTGTATGTATGTTTTGTTTGGTCCTGAGTGTGGATGTGGGAAGGTCACTTTCATTTTTGGTGTATCACCTCTTCTAGAGTAGGCTATTTGTTTTCATGCTTTTTCTCTCTCTCTTTTCATCCCCCCTAGTATATCTATATATCTATATTTTTGCCCTGCCTGAAACAAACAAGATACATCAGAGGGAACTAGCCCATATCTAGAGACTCTCCTCTCCTGCTTCGCCATCCCACAGGTGAGAGAGGAGTTTCCATGTTGCGGGGAGAGGGCAGGAATCCATTCTCCTGCCACTGGGTGCACTTTCCAGCGTCAATAGGAATATTCATAAAAAAATTACATTGTATGCTAGAATTACTTTCACTTAGGGCCTTATTTGATCAAGTATTCAAGTCTAGATGTCTTAGTTGAGTAATATGCAATATGATGAGTTGTAATATTGATTGATTTTATGTAATTATATGCCAAGATAGTAAGTTCTAGATGTAAAATTCCTAATGAGGCTCTCTATATAGAAGTAACTTTGATTTTAATGTAAGACCCTTGTTTATTTACTGACAAGATGTAAAAAGAGGGATAAAAACATAAGAGAAGGCTCAAGGGAGGGTTAGGATCCAAAACATGAAAGAAAATAATTGTTAGACACTAGCATCAAAAGTGGACACTAGTTCCAATGGTACTACTATCCAGATAAGGGTGTTAGTGTCTTGAGGTCTCAAAATAGAGCAAAGACTAGGTCGAATATGCTAAGGGCCCCTATGACTAGGAGGGGATGACTTAGGACCACTGGGGGTGTAATAAATAGGGAAAACAAAATATAAGAAATACTAAAATACCCATAATTACCATGTGAACAAGATTTACATTCATCGCTAAGACCTCCCTATGAAAGAGCAATAAAAGGCATGGTAATTATGGTTGCTTGACCAAATTCACATGTATATACATTTCAATTATTTCAAATCTTATATTGTATGTATTGATTTACACTATAACATTCTCTTGGTTATAGTCCATACACCAACAAAGGACTCAATGTGGTTTCAAAAAAATGTGAGGTGTGTTATATACACTAAGGAACACATTTCTTTCCTTTAAACTAGTAATTTCATCCTTATGCATTACTATATTAAAGTGGGGGGGAGAAAATATAGATACTAAAATTGAATAGTTATAGGATCTCAATATTTTACATTTGAAAAATATCAATCAAGGCTCTACCTTTTAGTTTTAGATCTCCCTATTATCGAAAGGTTCACATCCTAAATGATTATCTCTTAGTATAATCTATATCATTTTAATAACCTAACCTAGTTCTCATGTATTGCGTAAAAAGATTAAAACTTGATGAACATCCTTCACTATCAGTTTCAAATCCATTCTTATTTTATAGCCTTTTAGACACTACCATGCACAAAGGGACACTACCATTGATGGTAGTGTCTAGTAGTCAAAATTCATCCAAACTATAAAGTGATTGAAACCCATAAGTTGGTCAAACTATTTTATGGAACCCTATCATGAGATAGTTTCAAAATGTGTGGTATAAATACAAGTCTAAGACCTATCATTCCTCATCTAGAAAATACTAGGAAAACACTCAATAAATATAAATCAATCAACTACATAAACACTCAATTCTACCCTATCCATCCTTATTTTTATATCAAGCATAAGGAGTAGTGATATCATAGGTCTAAAGCATTCAAAGAGTAATACATGAGTGATATTTAACAAACTACAAGCTAGACAATCACATGCATCTTAATATAATAATTACACCATTGTGCACACACTTTTCCATACATAAGGGAGAATGACATAAGTCAAAGGCCCTTGTTGGAGTATTGGATATGTAGGAAGTGCCCATTGATAAAAGTGTCTTTGGGGAAACTTGACACTATGAGCCTAATAACCCATTTTTTAGCAAACTCATTCCAAGGGTATTTGAGGAAGCTTGACATCTGAGCCCACTAACCCATTTTTATCAAACTCATTCCAAGGGTGAAGAAAGGTGAAGAGATAGAGTTTGATCAATCAATAGAGAGTGAAAACATGTATCCAATATCTCAATTCATAAGTAAAAAGGAAAAAAAAAAACCTAGAATAATGAAGTTGGTCACATCCAAATCTAATCATTATTCTATACTCGACACCTGTGTCATAGTCAGATGTTAGTATCGATGGTAATGTCCAATTCTAATGGTAGTGTCCATAACCACATAAGTATAATTTATAAAACCTGAAAACTAATCCAAAAAATTTATCTTGCATATTTTACACTTGTTCTAGTCTATATCTGTAAGTGCATAGTAAACCAACTAACATTATTTTCTTATTTATTGTAATATTTTTCAATAGTTGTACTTTATTATTTTTATAAATTTTAATTATGTAAATTTAGAATATTGTTTATTTGATTTTTCTATTAATTGACCAACTATAGATTAGTTTATCACCCTTGTTTTATAACTATTTATATATTTATTAACCCTATCCCCCACATTCAAAATTTAGGGTTAAATATAAACTAAGGAAAAATGATTTTGGGATTTATCTAATTTTTTTTTGGAATTTTTGTAAATTTCTACTTTTTTGAGTTTATTTGAGTATTAAGAATGTAGATGATGGGGGTAGGTAGGGTGATAATTATTAATGGGATTAATGTATGTCCAAGGATTCCATGAAGTGGAAGTCATGAGCCCACATTTCATGAGACCATGTTAACAGTTGATAATGTGATCATGCATGTATAGAAGTGGATACAGATGTACCAATATTTATTTGAAACATGAGTTAAAACCTTATTTATATACTTATCAAGGACAAAATCATATGAACATATCAGGTGATTAGATAAGGATGAGATGATATTAATGAGATGGGATTTGTTTAATTGGATAAATGAAGGATGGGATGGTATGAATTGAGGATGACCTCAAGTAAAATGGATATTTATAGACAATGTATACTACACATTGTGATATAAAATTGGTTTTCACCATGGTACTTGTCCAAAGCACCATAAGAATGGTTTTCACTTTTGGATACTTTATTTCTCTTCTTCTATTTTTTAAGGCATGATAACAACACTAAATTCATTAAGCATGAAATAATTTGAGATGTATGATGTTCATAGGCTCATCAAGATCTTAAACATCTTTAGTTGTTAATATTTAAGCACCTGATCCATACTTAGCTATAGCAATATAAGGAACCAACTAATTAGGCTTAAATATTAATTTCTTCTCATGATCAACATTGGTATTCCTTTGATTCTCTTTCAAAAAAAGATATCTAATTGAAAATTCATTGGATTTGATTTTATAATTATAGTTATGGTAAAGCCAATTTTGATATGCATGTAGGTGATCAAATGCACAGAATACTTTCTCATGTAAAAGCTCTAGCTCATGTATTCTTGAAATTTTTTATTCCTCATCATCAATTAAATCATGTAAGGATATACATAATGAGTATAACTCAATATCAATTGGTAAAATATATTTGGTACCATATACAAGGGAGTAAGGGGTTACCCCTATGGATGTGTGAATACTTATGTGATAAGCCCATAGGGTAGGATAAAGTTGTAAATTCTAATAATGGATAACATCATTAACAACCCTTTTGAGTATTTTAAATATGTTCTTGTTAGATGCCTCTAGTTGGTTATTACCTTGTGGATAATATGGGGTGGACCATTTGTGTTTAATATGAAATTACTGGTAAAGTGATTTTATATATTTATTTTTGAAGGACTTACCATTATCAGAAATAAAATTGGATAGGTTACCATAATGTAAAATTATATGATTTAGAATAAACTTATATATTTTTTTCTAGTTCATAGGTAATTGGGATTACTTCCACCCATTTGGTGAAGTATTCGGTGGTTGTTATAATTGGTTATGACCATCCAAAGAATTAGAATCAATTTTACCAATGAGATCAATATCCCATGTGGAAAAGGGACATGGAGTGGAAATAGGTTGTAAAGCTTGTGATGGGACATGAATAACATCCCCATGTTTTTCACATGCTACACACTTTTTGACATATTGACAAGATTCAGTTTCCATTATAGGCTAATAATATATAGTTCTTATATGTTTCTTAGAAAGGAGGATATCACTAGTGTGTGCACCATAAATGCCATCATGGACATCATTTATAGCTAAGATAGAATAGTTTGAATTTAAACATCATAAAAAGGTTCCATCATAGCCTCTATGATATAAGGTGTTACTAAGGAGTGTGAAATGAGAAGCACATTGGATAAAATTATTTTTTATGGTTATGGGATAGGTTGGGAGGTATAATTTTGTCATGTAGGTAGGTGTAAATGTATTGATACCAAGGGGAATTAGGACCAAAAAATATCACAAGCCATTTTAGAATCATGGCTCTCATACGTTGGAGTCATAAATTATTCAACCAAGAAGTGGCTTTGATCGGTGTCTGAATGCATATCAAGAAGGTAACTAATGGTGGTCATGACATATGCCACTTTGTTATTTTCACAAGGAACTTGTTCAAACTTAATATGCTAGAAGGATTATTTTAAACTATCAACCATTCATTTTTAAGGAACAAAATTATCATCTTTGGCTTGATATTAATCATTGACATATTATATGATAAATTATGAGTCACCATATACTAACTGGTGGTGAATGCTCCATTGTATGGCTAGTCTCAAATCATAAATTAGAGCTTCATACTCTATAATGTTATTGGTACAAGGGAATCCTAATCAAAATTTTTTAGGGATAATATCATATTCTATAGGAATGAGTAGAATTCCTACCCTAGAATCATGATTAGTGTATGATCCATCAAAGTATAAATTTTATTTTGAGGAATCTTCTAGAGACAAAATAAATTAATTTAAAAATTCCATGATTAGTGGTTACTTATCTGTTAAGGGAACTTATGCTAACTGATATGCAAGAATTTTTCTTTTTATATCTCTTTTATTCACATACTCAATGTGAAATTAACTTAATAGCATAAACCATTTAGCCATTCTTTCTATAAGAGCTAATTCATAATTAAGGTACATAAGGGGATCAATTTGGCAATGATCTTTAGTTTGATTTTTAACCATTTAATGTCAAAGTTTTTGGGAAGTAAAAACAATTTCTAAACATGTTTTTTTCAATAGTGGAGTAATTGATTTCATAAGATACCAAAGTCCTTCTTAAGTAATAAATTTCCCTCTCAATCCCTTGTTCACCATGTTGTGCTAAGAGTGTCCCCAAGGCATACTATGTTATTGAAATGTACAACATTAATGGCCTCCCTAGAGTATATGACATCAAAACTAGAGGATTGGATAAATATTGTTTTAGATTAGGAAATGCTCATTGAAACTTCATTATAATTAAAGGTAGAGTCATTTTTAACATGTGTAAATGGATGACATATATCATCAATTTAGATATGAATCTTTGAATGGCCTAAACCTTTCCTTGTAGACTACTGAGTTTTTTAATATTATTAGGTGCAGGAATTTACATTATGGATTTAATTTTTGTTGGATATCCTTCTATATATAGTAAAATATGATTTATTTAGTATTTAAGTCTTGTACACTTGAAAAATACTTATCATGGATGTACTTTTCAAATCTAAACTTGTTCATTATTGAAAGGCTCATGTTCACTATCTCATTATGCCAAATTGTTTATCTCTTAGTCCAACCATTGCTATTATGATGACCAGGCCTTATATACTATGAAAAAATCTCTAAACCTTATTATTATCCTTTATTTGTAGTTCTAGACCTGTACCTATTTTCTAGCTTCCTAGACACTTGGTTCCCAGGTAGACACATATGTCAATGTAACTATCCAATTTTCCTATAAAGTGTCTAGTGCCTAAAAATCACAATTTTAAAAATAAATATATCCCAAAGGTTGGCCTAAGTGATTTAATGTGAGATATTTCCAAAAGGAATACACACACACACACACACACACACACACACACACACACACACACACACACACACACACACATATATACATATATGTATATATATATATATATATATATATATATACACACACACACACATATATATATATATATATACATATATATACATATATTTATATATATATATGTATATATATGTATATGTATATGTATATATGTATATATATATATATATACATATATGTATATATATATATATGTATATATATATATATATATATGTATATGTATATATGTGTATATGTATATATGTATATATGTATATATATATATATATATATATATATATATATATATATATATATATATATATATATATATATATATATATAAGATTAACCCTCATTCATTCCTGCTAGCAAACTGTAATCACCTAAAAGTGACACTTGAGTGATAAGAGTGATACTTGAGACCACCTATCCCTAGCTTAGATTTAGAACTATCCTAAGGACTATTTTCACACTTATATAACATTTATGTAGGCCACATGCATCCCTTATCATCCCTAATGTATTTCTAGACTTCATTCTTGTATCATGGCCCTTCATGCCTAGTGGTCTACCACCTAGACATTAGTTCCATAAAAGGGACAATAGCGCCACATGGTGTTAGTGTTCCAATAATAACACTATTGTCCTTTCCCTCCTTTTTCCACAAAAAAAATATATTTTCAACTCTTATACTTCCTAGGGTTAACCTAGACCACTTTTAGCACCCACAAAAGCACTAAAACAATATAAATACATGAATCTTATCCCTTTATCCACTAGATATAAATTATATGCAAACTTAGAACAAGTGCATAATTAAGGTTATCAATCCCTATTATGTGGTACTTATACATACTACCATATACAACATTCTTATGCCTAGATTACTTATATTTTTAGTATCAAGCATATTCAAAGCACTCAAGTCAAATGTCATACTAGATTCACTTGCACTCACACTAGCACTCAGGTGGGGAGAACTACATCGAGCTTGATCCCTCTTCAGAGTAATGGTATGTAGGAAAATCTCATCATAATGGGGTGTTGAGGATGTCCAACCTACCCCACTAACCTACACACTTTTTAGCTTATATAAACTAAGTTTCCTAGTAACATGGAAGATTAGGGCTTGATCACAAAATTGATCAAAATAAATAATTTTAAAGGTTTCAATGCTTGTGCATGTAGAAATAAACCTTATAAATCCAAACATATGTGCACTCAAAATTTGAGGATAGTCCTGCATAGAGGACACTACTACAAAAATAGGGACACTAATGCCACATGACACTACTATTTAATTAGGGTATTACTATTCAAGAGGGGTTTATACACTTGGATCTTTTTTTTGACACTCAAACCAACATCTTCCTCAAATTTTAGCCTCCAGATCATCCATTTCAGTCCTTTTCTAACTAAGTTGTTTATATTATTAATTGCTATTTTTATAAAGGTCAAGTTTAGTCAATTATAACAAATTTATTGTTGTATTTATTTAATATTTCTACCCTAATTTAATATACTCATATATTTAATAATATAGTATTTACATTCACTAAGTCTTAAAAGGTTAAATCATCTGGTGAACCCAACTTGCTTCAAATATTTCACAAATCCTAACCCTAAATAACCCTAGGGTTTATATTTCTATCCTTTTAAGACCCACACTCATATTTCATATCCATATATCTTCTAGTTTTTATTTTATATAATCATGAAAAAAGAAGTTTATCACTTTTTGTTTCAAATTTTAATACTTTTATTTATATGCTTATTTCCTCAAATTCAGAATGTACTCAAAAAATACATAAACACATGTATAAATGATGTTTTATATAAATTACAATCTATGTCATATTTCATTCTATCTTTAGCATGTTATTTTTCTCTTATGTAGAATTTAATTAAGAAACAAACCCTTACATATATAGAAGATCTATTACATAATCTAATAACTATCTTTCAAGTTTTAATGTCATATCTTATGCACATGAAAGAATCTCCTTTTTCTCCTCATTTCCATGAGGGTGATGACTAATTTACCTCTAACCAAGTCCATGCTATCACTCCTCCATGAGATGAAGTAGCCTATACTATTATTTTTAATGTCCATATTTAGCCTATCTACACATATTTTCTACTAGATGTGTGCCTACATGTTCAATCATAAACAACTAGGGTTTGCACTTGTTAGACTTTCAGGGATCAACTTATCAGTATGATAAATCTAATATAAAATATAAAGAATCAAAACCAATCATTAAGTGCATATGTCACGTTATTGGTAAATCAAATTACATGTACATAGTCTTCAAAATCTTCTAGTGTAAACCATGTATATCCATCTACACCTACCAAAGTCATGTCTATCACTCTTTCATATTAAATCATAAAGTATAACACATGAAATCCATTATAGTGTTTCAAAAATATTACGAGGGTCCAATAAAATTTTAAGCAAGATACTAAGGGAAATGATTAAATCTAAGTTGATCAACGTACCTCCTCTATACATAGTGAGGAGATCCAAATATTATTATGCATATCATCGAATGCATGGGCATCACATCGATTCATGTTTAGCATTGAAAAGAAAAATATAATAAATAATGGATATAAATGAATCAAATAGTGACATATAATCTAAAAAACATACAATGACATTTCTGCAAATTAAAAAAGGGTCAAATTCATACATAATATAAAAATGGTTACCAATGCATAACTTAAAATATCAAAAAGGTTCACAAACCACAATTAGAGGAAGAAATGGTATAAAAATCATAGGTAAAGCCAATAAAATATACAAATCTACCTTTTTAAAAAGAGGCTCAACTTTCAAAGTAGTATGGGTTTGGTCAAAAATATCTACAATAGTTTGATTATCATGGTCAAGGTTTGGGCAAGCAGGCCCAAGGCATTACTGCTCCTATTCTAGCAATTGATAATGTTGGTTAACAAGGTTTGGGATTTATTGAACATCCTAAGGAATTAATTCATAGATACTGTTTATCAAAGCAACATGTCTCGATACATAAGAAATTTTATAAAAAGAGAAAGAACTTAAGTTGTAAATTTAAAATCATGTTAAACCAACAAGCATTCTCAAAAAAGGCTTTCTAGAAAAAGAGCCTCTAGAGCACCTTATGCCTATAATAAGCACAATTTCAAAGGAAAAAATCACAATCAATATTCCAAAGTATAATTTAGGAAGGTTAACTCAACAATATGAGGTAATTCCCTCAAAAATTCTAAGTTATTATTATTATTATGATTTCAATGATGAATAATACCTAGATTTATACTACAACACCACTCAACTACATCATAGCAATCACTTTGCATGAGAGATTACTATTCCTATTTTTGACACATGCCACATTGATAGTGAGTCTCCCATGAGACTCATCGATTAGTATTATTCCTCCCATATTATACATACTTTCCTTCTCTCTTACTCCTTGTACATAATTTAATTTTAATGTTTCTTATACATAGCTTATACCCAAAAGATACAAAAATAACATAATAATTCAAAAATACAAAAACATTCAAATATATACTTAGAAAACATAAAAATATAGATTATATGCATTTCTATGTTTTTATATTTCTTATGGTTTCTAGACACTAAATATGTCAGTTATCTTAGTATAGTTGATTTTGTCATACATATATGTTTCACTTGTTCTTGTCAAGTGCTTACAAATTGCTACAGGACTCAGGTTCACTATACCAATCCATATTTGCTATCATCTACCCACTAAGGTCATATACATCAATATATGGGTTCTTCATTTGACACATTCATCCATTTTGGGGAACCCTATACATAATTTTGATTACCAAGTTACTTCTTTCTATACTTTACATCACAACTTTAGCATTGTTATATCTTGATATTGATCATGTTATAGCTACTCAGATTTTTTGTTGGTTGCTACTACTTTGGACTCAATATATGTACATCTTAGCTCTTACATAGATTTGTATTACATGCTCATATATACTTTAATTTATAGCTTTCCTAGTTTATAATCAATTGTATTTATATGCTTATTCTATTTAAGGGCATTTTAATATGCCATTGATCTTTGGCTCTATGCCACTTCTTTTCGTAGTATGTAGCTTTAGACATGTGCCCATATCCTTGTGTGTGCCTTCCTGATTATGTATGCTGATATTTAAATATCTCCTTCTATGTGGATCTAAGCCAACTTACTTTTTGTTTATGTATGTGGACATTTAAACATGTCCTTGTATGTCTTACTTTCTTAGATTTAGTGACATGTGCCCATGTCCCTTATATTGTGGCCCCTTGGCCTAATTTGTGTCCCTCATATGTGTTGTATGTATGATTTCTTCTACATATCATGACCATGACACTTTTATCTTACTTATTACACACTCAAATTTTAGATGCCATGAAGGACCTCATGTATCCCACCTTCCTACTTGGGTGTAATAATGGACATCATACCCCATCCCCCTAGGTAGTTACTCAATTATTACTTAGATTTGTTATTACATACATTTTTATATCTATCTTAATATCTGTATGAATGTTATAAATAACATATATCACACATTACAAACTTAGATTAGATTATCTTACTTTTTAATGTTATATATGAATATTATATTGTATTATTACATAGATATCATATATGTTATGGCTAGTGTGCATCTTACATAGCTTTTTATTTTGAGGATAGTTATTTCACAAGTTTAGCAACTCTCCTTAAAAGAGGGGGGATTCATAAGGGTTTATCACAAATATCAAGTTCTCATATTGTACTCACAATACATTTTTAACACATAGTCTTAGATTATAGAAATCAGACTCAAATAAACATAATGGAAAAATAGTGACACAAAGATCAGTACATTTACACAAAAATCAAAGTGAATGAACATTAGTGCCCAAATTAGGACACTAGTTCCACATGGCACTAATATCCAATATATGTCACTACTATACAGTAGCCTCAATTTTAGAAAATCTAGATTGGCTAGAAAAGTACAGTAGGTATAGTCTAGGTGTGCACAAGCTCAATAATAGATTTACTAGTTTTTCTCAGTTTAGCTTATATTCATAATAATTTAACTTAGATTCATACCAATTTTATAATATTGGGGGCATCATGCACAACATGACCTTTCCCATTTTTATTTCAAATACTTAAATAGAGATTATTACAACTCAGTCTAAAATCTATATGCTCAGATATTAGATTTGGGGCATGTGCATGGAACATCATTTCCGTTTGTTCACTTACACACTGGTTGATCAGATGGAACAAAAAAATCCATTTCATTCTCTATGATATATATATATATATATATATATATATATATATATATATTAAACATTATATTCAAGGTTACACACTAGTTTCATGCCATATTCCATCTATAGTGGTTGGCATTCCCAAGTGGCTGTGAAGCCAACATCTCTAGTTAGACATTTCTAGTTATATCATATAATCTCATTTTTATATGTATTTACTATACATGGGTAGGCAATGATAGAATCATGGTCTAATTGAGCTCTTGATACACTTACATGAGAGGGTTGGACACACCATCAATCCAATCCAAGCTATTCACAGGTCATGATCCACCAAGTAGGGGTGGGCAATGATGGAGTCAAAACCAAATTTAGTTCCTGATCCACCCACACATGAGGATTGATCAAGACATCAGCTCAATCCAAGCTATTCACTAATTGATCACTATCTACAAGCACACACATAGGTTTTCACCATATATATGCATTGGTTCATGTACATAGTGAGGTGTATTCATTTCATTCCTCTCTCTTATCCCTTCACTTAGTTTTTATTTTTTTATCAATTTTGTCTTTGCTTTTGATATCTCTTAAGTAAGGACTGATCTACACATGTTCACTTGTAAGACATACAATGGATCACACTTCACATACTCAAATCTAAACTCATGGGATTCACCTCATAGGTAAGTCTAAGTACACTTATTTTTCCTTTATCTTAGTCATTTCACTTTGTTGCATCTATAAAATAAAGGGGGTAAATGTAATCACCTAAAAGTGGCACTTGAGTGCTAAGAGTGATCCTTGATACCATCTATCCTAGGGCCTATTTTGACACTTATCCAGCCTTTGTACATGCCACATGAAGCCCTAGTCATCTGTAAAGTAGTCCCAGACGTTCATGCTTGTATCCTATCCCTTTGTGACTAGTGTTATGCCACCTGGACACTATCATCATAATTGGGATCGTATGACCACATGGTGCTAGTGTCCCAATAATGGAACTACTATCATTTCCCTCCTTTTTCCAGAAAATAATTATCTTTTCAAAACTTAGATCTCCTAAGGTTAGACTAAACCAGTTTTATCACCTCACAAGTACCAAAACAATATAAATACATGACTCTTAACCCTTTATCTAGTAGATGGAAATTGGATGCAAATTACAAATGCAAACTTAGAATAAGTTTTTCAAAATTAAGGTTATTAATCCTTATTCTTCTATACTTATAACAACATTCCTAAGCCTATATTACTTATATTTCCAATATCAATCATATTCAAAATACTCAATTCAACTATCATAATAGATTAACATGCACTTGCACTAGCACTTAGGTGTGAAGGATTACATCAGGCTTGATCCCTCTTTGGAGTATTGGTATGTAGGCATCTCTCATTAGAGTGGGGTGTTTAGGATGTCTAACCTACCCCACTAACAAACCAATTTTCATCTTATATCAACTAAATGGCCAAAAACATGGAGGATTAGGGTTTACTCACAAAATTAGTCAAAACAAACAATCTATAAGCTTTCAAAACTTGTGCACACAAGAATAGACCTTATAGATCCAGACATAAGTACACATAAAATCTTAGGATAGTCTTGCACAAAGGACACTAACATTAAACTAGTGCCACATGGTACTACTATCTATTTAAGGCACTACTATATAGGAGGGTTTTTTACACTTGGATCCTATTTGTGACACTCAAACCAACCTCTGACTCAATTTTGATAGCACATTGATATGTTGCACCTACATTTTTAAAACAAATTATCATGACTTGATAACAAAATATGCCCCATGGTGTATGAATGTCATCTTCTATTGGCATTTGGGTGTAATTTTGACTTGATTATATCCTGAGAAACCATCCAAGAATGACAACACTTTATGACCTATTATGGATTCAAAAATTATATCGATGTTTGGGAGTGGAAATTCATCTTTTTTACAAGCTTTATTGATATCCCAAAAATATGTGCAACCCTAATTCCTAATATATTTTCATTGACTAAGACTATATTGGAGATCCACTCTGAATAACCAATGGGTTGAGTGAAGCCTACCTCCCATTATTTTTTAATTATTCTTTCACAAGTAGTTGTACATTAGGAGGTAATTTTATTAGATTTTATTTCATGGGTTTAATATCCTCATAGACAATAAGGTGATTTACTAAAAGTGATGGTTCTAACCCAGGCATATCTATATATAAACAAACAAATATATATGAGAATTATTTTAAAAGGATGGTTAAAAGTAATTGCTTTGCAAGATTAAGTGATGTTATAAGTTTTATAATTTTTGGTTCTTCATCTATGTCAATATGGACATATACTATTTTTTAAATTAAGAATGTGGACTCGTATTTGAACTATGTAGGAGGAGGATGAACATTAATTTCCTCATTGATGGCTTCCTGATTTGAATTGTCTTCATTTGATAGTGCCTCATGTAAATTTTTATTAGGGGATTGAACTTTGTTGTTGTTATGATGATTAACCTGATTATGATTGTAGATCTCTACATGTTCCCTAAAATATGTTGAATTAACCAAATTGATGGTAAAACCTTTTTTATGATCACTCACTAGAATATCATCCTAAAGTCCCATAAATTTAGTAATTGGTTCATCATTATATAAATGGTTGAGTGAAGGTGGATCTTGTTTTTATCAAGCTATGAGTTGAAGGTAGTCTAGTTCAAGGGTTAAAACAATTATGTCATGAAAAAGGTTTGTGGATGAAAGGTCCTCATAGAAGTTATGAACATAATTCATTTCAATGTCAAAAGAGGACTCCTTAGATATCATGGGAGAATAATTGATGCAATTATGTATATCAAAATTAAGTGGTTTGTATCTAATGCCTCAATGTTCTTAGTTTGCTTTGATACATATTGGGTCTACAAGGCCTTAGTCATGGAGACCATGACCTTTGCCTTTATAATTCATAATATTACACATGATGTATTTGGGTATAATATATGTATTATTTTGAAAGCAAATTTTAAGTTCATCATTATAAAGCTAGGAAGGACTAGAATCTTTGATGTATTCATCTAAAATGAATCTACCTTTAATAAAAGAGGTTTTTCTAGACTAACGAACAATTTGTGTTTCTTTCCTCTAGTAAGACCTACCATGTTATTGGGAGACTTATGGATTTTGCCTAAGTAGAAGGCATATTAAATTTCATATTCTCCCATGCCTTTGTCGATAATATTAAACTTGGATTTGGTTGATGGAGTTGTGGATTTGGTTATATATGGTTGGCTTTTGGATGCATATGGTAACCCCTCTAGATGGACATAATTTTTGAGCTTTGGTGATTTGTCATTTATTTCATGGTTATCATATGTAATAGGTAAATAATTAGCTTTGTGGTATCTTCCTTCCAATATTTTACAATATTATAATGGTTGAGGATCACCAATAATGGTAGCTTCCATTATAGAATGAGAAAATTTTATACATTGATGAAGTGTGGATAAAAAAGAATTACTAATGTGAATATGTGGTTGGCCAAGGAGGAGATTATATGGAAGTTCAAGATTCAAGACATATATGAAGATTTGTCATATGATAGGTCCCACCATAATGGGAAGATGTATAGTTATAGATAACTAGTGCTCTGTATTATCATATGATATTCATAGTATTAGCTTCTAGTGCTGATATTGAATAATCAATATGTTTTATCAAGTTTAATGTACACAAGTTCAAACTAGAATCATTTCCTATAAATACCCTTTTCACTTTATACTTTTAAATTATGACTTCAATATACAAGGTTAAATTGTGAGATGATCCAATAGGGCATATATCAGTGTGATCAAAAGTGACCTAATTTTTGTAGGACAAATGTTCTACAAGGGATTAAAAATTAGATGGGTTGATATCCTTATAAACTCTTGACTCATGTAAGGTTAAATATAAAATATCCTCATAAGTAGTATATGTTTTTAGAAGGTCCAAAATAGATTTTTGGGCTAGTGTATTCTCAAGTTGCTTGAGGATATTATACTTACCCCAAGAAGTATGAAGAGGATAACTTGGTAGTGTGATTTTTGTGTGCCTTATAGTGACTGTGCACTATTGGGATTTAATTTTGATCATGGAGACATGGTTATCCATGTTTTGGACATGGCTAAAAATGGAATCAAATGGATGGGTATGTTATGTATAATCAATATTATTAGTTTGTGCTAGACCTCAAGTTATTTTAGAACAATCTAGGCCATGTTTTGGAAAGGGATCTTGGTATATCCATAAATTTTGGTTGTTGAAAGTAGTAGTATTCTATATTTTTATACCACCATGATCAATAAGATCTTAGATATAATTTTTAGTTTTAGACATCTATTATTGGAATGACCTTTGATTCCATGGTATTTGAAAAATTGATCTTCTTTATACCAAGTTGGATTAGGACCATTTTCATCAAAGGGTCTATTATTTGGAAAGATGATCATGCTGGCAGTTACCAACTTGTGAAAAAATACATCAAGGGGGTCTTTCAAATGAGTATAAGTTCATTGTATTTTTCCTTATTTTGTTTGATCACTTGATAAGGGGAGGTTAGGTATGGGTTAAATTTTTTAAACACACTGAACATCTATAATGTTATCACCTACCACATTCTTGTTCTTATTTATGAACTTAGGCTTATTAGTTTGGGTTTACATTTGGTTATCCTTGGCATAAATCTTAACAAGTCATTTGGTAATAAGTGATCTTTCTATTTGAACTCCTTATTCGATGATTTATTCAAATGATTTTATACAAAGAAGTTAGAGGTGATAAGACATCTCAGAGTTGAGTTTATTCATCAAAATAGTGATGAGTTTTTTTTAAATAATGACCAAATAAAATGGTTTGCTAAGGCACAACATCTCTATAAGAAAGAGGATAAATTTTATTATTTCATTATTTGGCATTTCATAAGTCTAACATGGTCAAATCATACTCTACATTATATGAAATATGTTTAAAAAATCTCATAGAGATATATAAAGGTAGTGATTTAACCCTTGGGTAAATGTAATAATCATTATAGTGTTTGACTTCCTACACTATGTGGAAAAAGTCTGAGTAAAAAGTTGTCTCTATAACCAAATTTTTGACAAGCCATGTAAAATTACTAAATATGTTCCCTAGGATCACCCTTTCCTTTGTATTTATCAAAATTTGGAGGTTCAAAATGAGAATGGAAAGGTACTTTCATCATGTTGACATCAAAATAACATGGGCATAGTTATTCAAACCTAAATTTTTACTTGAGGATAAACTTCCATCTTGCCATCCCTAGATCTGGTCCTTCATCATTTTGCATTCTTGAACAAATAATTTTTCATTTAAAGCTGAGGATGGGGATTAACTTTGATTAGTTTTATTGAATTTGGGATTTGAAGGATTCATCTTAGATTGAAGATTGGAAAATTATTGGATCTATTTTTGGGCCTATTCAGATACATCAAAAGGTTCATTTTTTTGGGTTTGGTTTTATAGAACTACTTTCTCTTTATCATCATGAATGTAAGAAACATTGTATGGATTTTCATGAGAAGATTTTAATATTGTCTTTACTTGTCTAAGGAAGTACTAGGTATATCTTGATCACTTTTAGGTGGGGTTTTATCCCTCTTTATTATAAGTTAAAGCAAGTCCTCAAGATTGAAATCTGGTGGTAGTTTAACACATATCCCTAGAATATATATCAAGGCTTGATATTTGTGTGATAAGAGATAGTTATGGACTTGGTCAAGATTTTACTAAGGTGGATCATTATCTTTGGGAATTTATCACTATAATTAACAAGAATATCATCATCATTCACCTATACATGCTCTTATTAATTATCAAAGTTGAAAGGGTCTCTACCAAAAGAGTCTTCTTGAGTACTATTTAAGTAAGCTTGAAGTCAAGTAGTTGGAGACATTATTTGACTATATGTATGTGACTTATGATTGAGATTAATCAAATATAGTTAGGATTCAAGGTGGATTATTAGAGTTTGAATCAAAATTAAGGGTGACTCAAGATAGTTAGGATTCACAATGGATTATTGGAGTTTGACTCAAAATGGATTATGACCCAAAATAGTTAAGATTTATAATGTATTATTGAATTTATTTAGATTCAAGTGGCTTGGATCTGAGATTAGTTATGACTTAGTATTTTTTTGGACATTAGATTCATTATTTTGACTCAAGGTGATTTAGATTCTATCTCAAAATGGACTATGACCTAAGATATTTTAGATTCACAATTTTGACGTAAGATGATTTGGTTTTTTTACTCAAAATGGACTATAACCCAGGACGGTTTGGATTTTATATGTTTAGAATGATTAAAATCCAAGATGGTGTTGGATTAATAATAATTTTGATGTCTTGAAGTTAATATGGTTTGACTCAAATTGGCTTAGATTTAGGATCTAGTTTTGACTCCAAGATAACCCTACTCAAGCTAATTTATGTTTATAGGTGGGTTTTAACATAGACTAAAAATAAAGTGATTGATCTTTAGTTTGCACGACAAGTTTATTATACTTGACATAAAATATAGTAATTAAATCATTAGTGTAACACAAGGAGGATAAAAAAATTCAAATCATACAATAAAAAACCTAAATAATTCACACAAAATATGAATATAACACAAATAAACCATAATACCAAAGTATAACACTCGACAAGGTGTTGAGTGATTTATGGGATCTCATAAATACTTGTTTGTCTATTGGATAGTGTCTATCTAATATTTTATAGCACTAACTAAAGAGGATTTCATGTTTATATCCCACTAAACATGGTTTCAAGGGTATGGTGAGAGTAAATTCCCTGGGCAATACACTCCTCTAAGGTACACTATGAATCAAATGATAAAAGGCTTCTTATGGATTAAGTTTTTCATAGGTTTAACTAAGGGGTGTTATTTATATACCTTTCAATATGATGAGTCCCAAGACCATGGAAGAGGAAGATTAACAAGCTATACAAAAGGGTATAATCCCCATATACCCACTCCATTTGTATGATTTTAGTAGAGTACTATAGGAAAATCTAACCTCAAGGTAGCTTTTGAACCCTAGGTATTGGTGGTGAAATCCACCTCACATCACTAAGGGCTTAACTAAGCTTATGTGATTGAAATAATTGATTTTTAATATGTGTACCCTATCGATACACAAGGTTTAACCTACCATGTGTTATTGAAATTCATGGTCGATATAGCCTATAGAAAATAAAAAATAAAAAAGGATTGAATTATTTATGATTTTTAAGATCACCACTTAGGTGGTATGAGGAAAGAAAATAATTTTATTTGATTCTTGGGCTACTAAATTTACTAGGGCTGCTTTTGATTTCTAATATTGCTACCTAGATTGTGCGAAGAATGAGCATATAAAGTTTAATAATAACATAGATAAAGACTTTCTGAAATGAAATTAAGAAAATACAAGTTAAATTAAAATATAATAAATTAATTAAATATTTTAAAAAATAAATGTTAGTATACCAAATTAAACAAGTTTAAATTAATTAAAACAAATAAAGACTTAATAATAAAAGGTGTTAGCAAGTTAAAAGTGTTTTCTTTGATTTATTTATTCCTTTGACAAGTTGGGCTACATAAAGGTTGTTATTAGTTTGTTATAATTATATTTTACAAGTGGTAAGGCTACAAATTAGTTAAAACAAAGATAATAAATGACAAAGAAAATATGGAAAAAATAATTTCATCGAAACTCAGAATAATTTTGCCAAAAATTAAAACTATTTCACTACTGATAGAAAATAAAAAGAAAAAGAAAAAGAAAAAGACTAAAAACTATGAAAAATAGTCACAAAAATTATTTAACCAAAAATTAGAATTATTGAATTGAAAATGTGGATGATTTCACCAAAAATTTGGATGATTCCATCAAAAATATTGACAATTTCACTAAAAATGTGGATGATTTCATCGAATTTTTGCACGATTTCATTAGTTGTAACAATAAACACTAAAATATAATTTATGTATTACTTTAATATTTTACACTTGTAAAATATCCATCATGGTTTTACCTTTTAGTTATAGACCTATCCATTTTTGATAGGCTCACATTCACTATCCCTTTATGCCTAAATTTCTTATCTCTTAGTCTAAGCATTGTTATTTTGATGACTAGGCTATATATATTGTGAAAAAAATTATAAAATTTGATTATTATCCTTCACTACTAGTTTGGACCTATACCTATTTTATAGCATCTAGGACACTTGTGTCCCATATAAACACCTACATCGACGTAAGTATCTACCTTTCTTACAAAGTGTCTAGTGCTAAAAAACATCTAATTTGGTAATGAAATGTATCCTAAATTTTAGCCTAAGTGCTTTAATGTGAGATATTTCCAAAATGGATTGGTGTGTGTGTGTGTGTGTGTGTGTATATATATATATATATATATATATATATATATAATATCAACCCTCATTATTTATTTTCCTAGACAATACCAAGAACTCATAAGGCAACTTATCAAAAAGTAATCAACTGAGTATACCTACCCTATTTATCCCTATTTCTATATCAATCATAGGAACAATATTCTCATAGGTCTAAATCATTTGGAGGGTAGTTCATGAGACATATTTTCCAAATTATAATATAGGTCATTGCATGTCATTTATTATCACATATTACATCTTTGTGTACACATAATCCAATATTTAGGGCACCACTACAAAATCATGAGGCCTTATTTGGAGTATTGGCTATGTAGGTAGTGCCCATTAATAGTAGGGTCATTAGGGTATCTCGACATCATGAGCCCACTAACCTATTTTTCCATAATCACTCCAAGAGTGAGGAAGATAGATTTTGATCATTTGATGAAGAAAGATAACCGATGCATGTGTTATGTATACATCATAAGAAAGGTGACAAAAAACCCAGAAGGCTCTAGTTTGTCACATCCAAATCTAATTAGTATTCCATATTATTCACCTATATCAAATTTAGACACCTACATCAATACAACCGTCTAGATATGATGCAAGCATTTGAGGCTACAAAAAGAATATTCCTAGATTCTAATGATTATTTCAAGATCATCTTCTAGTTCCATTTTAACCTATAAAATTAATACCTACATGAGCACAATGAACCAAGTATCATTATTCCCTATTCATTATAATATCTACCAATAATTGTAATTTACTATTTTTAACAATCTCAATTGTATAAATTCATAATAATATTTATCTAGGTGTCTATTAATTGGCATGTTCATTAGGTTAGTTCACCATCATTGTGTAAAAGCTAATCTAATACCGATTAATCTTAGATGTCCCCTTTATCTAAATTTAGGGTTAAATAGTAATAAATTAGAAAATATGAGATAAAAAGATAGAAAATAAGAAACCTAACATAAAAATATGGAAAAAAATAAAGCAAAATGTAATAAATAAATAGACATAAAATACCAACAAGTAGAACTAAATAGGTAAATGACAATTTCATTGACATTTGATGATTTTGATGATATTGTATGCAATCAAAAATACATCATGTCTATAAATCGATCCTAGATTAGAGAAGATAGAGCATACCTACACTTATAATTGGGAATACATTTTTTAAGTGGGAATATGACCAATATGGGGATCTGCTAGACCCAATGAGGGGATAACTTGTCGTAATACACTATGTGAGGTAGGGTTCCAAAGCCTAAAGTCTAACACAATCATGCAAAAACCCTAAAAGAGTCCTAAGTTTTAATATTCACTTATTCTTAATAAAAAATAAAATAAATCTAATCTAGTGCACACCAGAGCTTATGGCACAAAGTGGGGGGTAGAAACAAAATAAATAACTAAACTAAACATGCATAGAAGACATATACTCACGTCAATGTATATGAAATCCTAATGCATGGAAGGAGAAGCACAACTGCATTATCTATCTACTCTTACAAAGGAGAAATAAAGTTAGGAATACTTACCTTTGAATATGAACCTATCAAGCCTCAGTCTCTCCCTTGGCCAAGGTGATTCACAAGAGATTATTGTCATATGTAAGGATAATAAATAAAAATCATCTCTATTTTACACAACCTATCTATTCATCCAAAATACTTCACAAGAAAATATCCAAATTTCCAAATAAATTATGGAACCCTAAGCTTTATCCCTCAAGTATAATGGTTAATAAGAAGATGTTCATTCAAACTTATTCTTCTTCTCTTCTCTCCTTCATAAATTGTTAGAAATGAAATTGTATATATAGGCATATCTTACCCTAAATCCTCTAATAAACATCAGTTGTATAGGGTTGACCATGGTTAACCATGTATGTTTTCAAGGATAATTCACTAGGTCTGAGCTAGGTCGGTCGAAATGCTAACAAACCCAAAAAGTGAAAAATACCCCTAAAATATATAGGGTTGACCCTAGTCAGCCTAGTACAGTCAATAGTATAAAAGGGAATTAAGGTAAGAAAAGGAGGAATAAAGCATGAAAATGATTGGAATGGGTAAGGCTAAGAAGAATAAGCTTAGGACAAATGGTTTTATGAGACAAGTGTGTAGATGGCAAGTGGAAAAAAGGGACAATAATATTATGAATCACCAATGGTCTACCCACCCCTTTACCAATGCACCCCTTAAGGTATGTACTTAGAGAGATTGAGACTTAATGGGTTCCTACAAGATAAAAAGTGTCAATAAGTAATAAAAGTTTGAAAATATTATCTATATACATATGCCCCACTTGAATCTCATCGCGTGCCATGTAAGTGCAACATGAGATGATGCTTCAAGAAATAGAACATGATAACACACAATGTTGATGATACGCAAAGTGTAGTAAGCAATAAATAATATAAATGAAAGGACACAATTGAAAAACACATACCTTTACTTACCTTAATGTTGTAGATAAATAAGTAGACTACAAGAGATGTGAAAGTGTCCAATGTGAATAACACTAGGCAAACAAGTAGAAGTTAGTGTAAAAAATAACCAAAAATTGAAAATTTTGGAAGATATGCATATAGAGGTTAGTAGAGATAAAGTTTTTAGGAAAATTGGAAAGTTAGGATTGTTAAGGAAAGGTTAGATTAAAAATATTGATGGCAAATGAAAAACAAAAATGATGGCAAATAAATGACAAATGTTTAGTAAATGAATGACAAATGATAAGAAATAAATAACAAATGATTGGAAAATAGTAAATCATGTTGGAAATAATGTAAAACATAAATGGAAAAAAAACAATTAAGAATATACTAAATTATGCTAGAAAATATAAGAGAGATAAAATTCAAAAAATTGGTCTTAAATTTATCACACTAATTCAAGCTGGAAAGTATGAAAAATTCAATAAATGGTTGCATTCTTACGTGCACTCAGAAAATAAGAAGATAAAAGTAAAAAGGGAAATTAAGTAAGCTTAAAAAACACTAAATAAAGTTTGGAATCATGTCAATGATGTGTAACTTCATAATCAATTGAATCTTATCTCATTTTTGACACATGCAATTTTTTTATTGTGACTTGTGTTATTGGAAAACTTTGTGACAAGGGCCAGGTCTTATCTATGGTCTTACATTGAAACTCAAAATATGGAACACCATTGGGGTGGAATAATCAGTACAATTGAGTAAAAATATATGTGGGTAATAGGAAGGAAAAAGGTGGTAATTTGTGAGGCATACTAGGTCCTATCTACGGTCTTACAAAACAACTCACAAATGAAATCCCATGGGGAGTGATCAGTAGATAGAAAAATATTTCTCAAGAGGAAACATGAGGGATATAAAGAATGAAAAATGGAATGTAAAAATCAAGACTTAGACATCTTATGAGAATAATTTAGGAGACAAGAGGCATACTAAGGACATGAGAAGAAACTACGTGACTAGTGGTCATCTATATACAAAGGAAACATATTCACTATAGAAATAAATATTTGTAGGCAAATAAGTATGCTACTAAGATAAAATCATGAAGGTATATTGGTACAAGGAAAATTAAAATATACCTGCCTTTTCATGACGTGTTCCCTATTCTTTAGGACCCCTTACAGAGATGTCGATATACTACAAATATTGGGTGCTTGCATGAGAAAGTAGGTAGCACTAAAATATTTTTGTATTCTTCTCTTCTAATCTACTAGCCTATTGCACCCCAAAGAACCTTGGCTCTATTTTGAGGCTAAATGTGGAGTTTGATAATCGATGAGAAGAAGGAGATGTGCTTCGAATCACATCTTTTAGTGTAATTTGTATTTTAAAAATATTTTTGCCTTTCATATCATTGCCTTTTGTTTAAATGATTTGGATTTTAATTTTTTTTAATGGTTTTTTAAGATTCCTCCTCTAAATGGATTTTGAATGACCAATCATGAGATATGTATTGATACACATGAATGAGGTTTAGGATAAGGTTAAAGGAAGATAAGTAACCAAATACAAAGACTGACTAGGATAGTTAGGCTTAACAATGAACTAGCATGTCATCTCAAGTCTCAACCATGTATATGCTTAGTTTATAGAAAAGGAAGAAGGGAAAAAAGAGATCTAAAAAGTAGACCGGTGTAATGAGATAGTAATGAGTAGGATTGTTTGCTAACTGATCACATGGTAAAAGGGAAAAAATGACCAAAGAGAACAAGGTTTGTATAACCAAGTCATAATGATAATTAACCATGAAAATGGAGATAAGAAAGCAAACACTCATGAAGAGGAAAGAAAAGAGTTTTGAGAAAAACTCAAGCAAGAGAGAGAAATAAATGATAAAGAAAGAAAATCATATGTGAAATATAACTGATAAGATAAGTAAGATATAGTACAACAAGTAAAATCACCATATAGGAAAAATATAAATTTGACAAAGTGTCAAATGATATCATAGATATATAAAGATAAAATTAGAGCACATGTCCAACCAAAATGAAAATGTGAAATCACCATGCATGTGCTCATAAATAATTATAAATCTATCCACACACATCATCTAAGACATCTAATAAATCTCTATGAAGCTAGATATGAACTACTGCTAAAGTTTCATCAATCTTTAATGAATAATGGGCAAATACTTATCTTCTAATCTCCACAAAAAAATTAGGAATGTTTGATGGATCGTAATGAGAAGGTAAATTAGGTAATGGATGGTCAAGAGAATGCATGGGAGTGGGCTCTATTGGAGATGCAAGTATCACTGGTGGAAAAGGATCTATGGTTGAAGGAAGGTTCATGGGTAAAGAAATCATGGGTAGTGGTATAGAAGCTAATGAAGGGACCATAAGAGGTGATGAAACCATATAACGTGGGCCCATGGGGGAAGATGAAGGAGCATTTTTATGGGGATGACCTATGGGAGGAGTGGTAGAATGTCTAAGAATGGCTACAAGGTGATCCTTAAGATGTTGTTGAAGGATGTGATAATGATCAGTATGATGGGTGCCACATAGATGCCATAGACAATATACCTCATCATACTTGGGTAGATATTCAAGAAATACATTCAGGGGAGGTATGTATTTATCTGATGAAGGGGAAGAAGGATACAAGGTATCAATATATTGTCACAACTTGAAATAATGGGTGGAAGAATGATTATCTATCCCATGGAAGATACACTTGTGAGTGGTTTTAGTAGAATCACTCATAGAAGGAGGTATAATAGGAGTGGAAGAAGTTGGAGAATACTCTTCAGTCCATTTGGTGGGTAGAAGAGCCATCTTAAGCAAAGGAAGCAAATCATCACCAAGGGAAGGTGATGATGAAGAAGGAATGAAACTAGGCTCAATGGAAGGAGTAATGGAATCATAAACAGGGGTAGGCTTAGAAATAGTAAGATCAAAAATAGGTTTGAATATAGAGGTATCTAATGATGGAAGAGTGGGATATAGATAAGGTCTAAGGAGAGTTGCACTAACCTTAGGGGTAAAGTATTTATGAGGGTTAGGGTACTTAGCAAAATAGTAAGGCCCAGTCATAACACAATCCATGAGCATAGTCTTATGTGGCACCTTAGAAAATGGAGGTCCCAGTGCCATCTCTACCCTATGATAAAATGGGGAAATACAAAAATTAGGAACTATAAGTGAATAAAAATGATGAGATGCACAAAAAAACTCAAGTAAAAAGGAATGATAACGGATAATCTTAGCATCATGGGCTTATACAAGACCACCTAGCAACGGATCATCTAAGGAATAACCATCATCATAATCCAGGGTGTGAAGATCAATGACATAAGTAAGGATGACCTTGTCATTTTATGAAGTATGGTGAATAGAATGCCTAGTCTTGGTCAAGACTATGAGAATGACATTGCAAGGACGCTTGTAAGAGTGGGGTTTTAAGGAAGGAAGAAGCTACAAGATGAGATGAGGTGAGAGATTTGATGTTTTGATTTTTAAGTTAATCTCATCAGGTTTATCATCATCAGAATCTAAGATATTAGGAATTATGTTACTAATGAGCTCAAGATGCCCATTATAACCTCAAGTTGAGTTAACAAGAAAATTAAGACATTGAGATTCATATAATAGAACACTAGGCAATGGTTCAAGAATAGTAATCTTGAAGACACCACAGTCTTAGAATTATTTGAAATTCCAAGGGTTAGTGTCACCTTGAATCATATAAATGAATCCATTATGAGAGAATTTAACACATTCGTAGTCAAATGAAGTAATGACTCTCATGCAATGAGTCTATGGCCTATCGAGCAAAATGTTATAAGAAAGGGGAAAGTTAAATATCATCACCTTCACATGGATGGTGATAGGTGGGATGGTAATGGGAACCCACACACAATCTAGAGGAGGCATTTGCCTTCTATCATATCCTTGGCAGGTGGTACGTGTAGACTTGAGGTTGCATTTTGAATACCTAAGAGTCTTACTGAAATAGAGAAAGGAAACTCATGTGTCATAACATTCATTAATCAATGCATTTTTAACTTTAATATCACTTAGTTTTATGCTAATAAATAAGGGAGGATCATTTGCATGAAGTAAAATCTCATCAAGAATCATAGAAGTGTCTATAGTTTCATTGATGTTGATAGACATTTCTTCACATTGTTGCAATATAATATCTTTGGATCTTGATAAGGTTGCCTCCTATCCTACTAGGTGAGGATGAGGGACATTCATCTCAAATAGTAGTTTCATAAGATGGTTTATATGGTGGGGAGAAGTCCTCATAAGCTCAAGGAATGAAATGTGGGATGGGAGATTAGTGAGTTTTGTGATGGGATCCCACTCATCATAGCCCATAAAAAGGATGTTCGATATAGGTGAATAATGGTTAATAAGGTCCTTGAAAGGAGGAATTTAAGTGCATTGGAATTTTTTTGAAAGGAAGAATAAGGTTTGGGACTAGGTTACAAATCATGTTGTGATGATGAAGTAGTTGATTCAAGTCAATTTTGAGAAGTGGTAGAAGAAGTTTTGGTATAAATTTGATTATTATTAGTAGTAAAAGATGATGGAAGAGTGGTATAAATAGAATGGCAAGTGTTATCCAAGGGATAAGTAAATTGGATCATTAAAGGCTATAAAATCTTCTTGCCCAAACTCATTTAATGAGTTGGAGAAGAATCTTGGATAACACGATATGTTTGAGATGGAGTGTAGATAGGTTGAAAATCAATGAAATCCACCACCATTCACATATTAGTCATGTTAACCACATTATCTTCAAAATTTATTTCAGCAAGACTTTATACATTGTTGGTAACATTGTGATGTTTTTTCTTAAGCAAGAGATGAGGACCCATTGAAGGTTTGGGTGCCTCAAATTGATGCATTAGGAAATATTATCATTTAGCTTGGTTAATATCCTCCTCCAAGGTACCTGGAGAGAGAGTGTAAAATTAATATTGAAGTTTATAAAAAAGGGCATTGGTAAAGAGATGAAATTTATTGTCATTAGCCATGTTGTGTTCACATTTATTTGACAAAGTCTTCTATCTTTTAACAAAGGCTTGAGCGGTTTCATTTTTGTTTTGTTTACAATTTATGAAATGAGCCAAAGTATTTTTGGGTACATCACTAGTTTGGAATTATTGAACTAAATCAATCACTAAATCCTCCAAAATAATAATGGAATGTGGTATAAGTTTATTTTACCAATCCAAGGCATCACCTATGAGGGTTTTGGCAAGGATCTTGGTAGCAGCAAAGGTGTTAAATTTGACCCAATCCTTATAAATATTTCCAAATGTTTTGAGATGAAAGGTGGGATCGGTTGATCCATTATAAGAAATTGTAGGTGTTATACCTCTTATATCAATGTTAGCAATTTGAGTAGTGAGAGGTTAATTTTGGAGATGCTTAATGGTTTTTTGATTAAAAGAGGTTAAGGAATGAGTTTTCCAAGATAATCTCAGAGAGGAGGTGGGAGAATATTCTAGTTATGTGTGCCCCAATATATTAGTTGAGGATGATATTGAAGATTAAAATGGTGGTTTTGCATTCTCATCATTTGATTTGTGTCATGGGCTTGAAATGTATTCATTTGGTTGAGTATTTACAAAAATATTTGATGTGTTTGATTAGCACTATTGATAGCATTAGAGTTGGTATTTGTGGCTTGGGTACCACTATTGGTGTTGGTAGGAGCTTGAGAGGAATTATGAGAATGTGATGCACTAGTGGCAAAATTTGCTTGTGTAGCAAAAGATGGACTAGTGAATGGTTGAGAGGAAGAATCACTAGAAGAATGATTGCCTTGGGTATCAAACTAAGCACTTGTAGATGGATTAAGGATAGTGGATCTTATGAAAGGCCCACTAGATGTATAACCTACCATGTTAGTTGAGATACTAGGCATGGAGGTAGAATAAATTAGAGAAGAAGAGGTCATGGTATGAGAATGGGTCATAATAAAAGGAAGAAGCTAAGAATCAAAGAGAGTGGTACCCCTAAATCTAGTTGATAATGTAGGAGTAGGTTAATGAGGTTCTTCAACTTGACCACTAATCATAAGATTGTAAATGGTAAAAGGATCCTTTCATCGATGTTGAGGAAATTCAAAGATAGAGAAGAGCATTTCAAGAGTATATTATAACTTAGGTTGGTCTTCTAATTAGAAGAGAGTATTACAATATGAAGAGGTATTAGGAGGGGTCTCATAGTTCATTATGTGAGTGGTAATGTGAATGTTACTAACATTCAGGAGAGGAGCCCTACTTTGTCTATGGGAAACCCTATGAGGATTGGTAAAGATCATCATGTTTGTTGATTGCAACTCAATGTCACTATAAAATAAAAATTTCATGATTTATATAAAGGAATAAAGATGAGAAAACAAAGAACCAAGAAGTGACTGAAATAGTACAAGTCAACTGGGTCGACCAAGTACAAAAATAGGGACTATAAAATAGTATAAGGTCAACTAGGTTGATCCTATATAGTGAAAAAGAGATAGAAAAAGAGGTAAAAGGGGTTTTAGATAGTACAAGGTTGGTTGGGTTGATCATGTATAGTGTATAAAGGCTGGAAGAAGGTATAGGGTCAACTAGGTAAACCTAGTACAACAAGAAAGTTTGTAACAAGTTATGAACTGAAACAAGACAATTTTTGTAGCTAATATTGGAAAGTAAGAATTGAAGGAAAATAAAAATTCAATTTGATCAATGTTGGCCAATCCAATTAAAGCACACAATATAAAACCTTGCACTAACGTTGGCTAATGCAAGTTTTTACACACAATTGAGTAAAGGGCAAACAATCAACTTGGAAGGTAAAGAGATATCTAATTGGCCAACCTAGGATTTTTTATTATATTATTAAGAAATGATTTTAAATGTGATGGGAAGTTGGCTATAACTAAGGAACTAGAATGGCAATCTAAAGATAGTTTTAGGTAGTTTGGGTTGAAAGGGACTATAGTGGAAATGATACAAGCTTGGTATTGGGGCCTACCCCCTTACTTCATACACCATAGTGATAAGGGTGTCTATTTCTTAGCCATAATATACCATTAACCATGCTTTATACTTGACTAGAGTATCAAGTCAACTCCCCTCTCGGTGATAAAATCCAAGTAGATTGGCCTTGGGTAGATAAATTTTAAAGTGCTTATTTAGTTTTTTTCACTTGGTCATGTGTGCATAAAATATAAATAGTGAAACTAAATGGTTAATAAAAAAACCCCTAATTAGACTATGTTAGCTATTCTAAGCATGCAAGCAATAAGAAAAGAAAGATGTGAACTAATTACTAGCATATAGAGATTAATTCCAACTTGAAACAAGGTACAATGTTGAAACTATATGTAAAAAATACAAAATAAGGTTGAACATATACTATAGAATCAAGGTATAAAAATGAATAGGGTTGACGCAATTTTTCAAACAACACATAGAACATAGAACTAGGTTGACAAGGTTGATCTAGTTGACTATGTAGGGGCAGCTTTGAAGTCTACAAACTCTAAAAAGAAAGATAGAAAAGAAAGAGATAGAGAGATAGAAAGGAACCTTAGTGGATTAGAGATGTTGAGAATAAATATTTCTAGTCAAGAACTAAATAATATAATCAAAAAAATTACTAACTGGGTTGATTGGGTCAATCAAGCTTTACAAAATCTTCTTGTTGAGTGTTTGGAATGTACAAGGTCAACTAGGTCAACCTAGTAGTTGAATATATATGCCTAAAAGTATATAGGGTCATCTAAGTTGACTTAGTAGTATGAACTAGAATTTTGGAAGTCTATAAACTTATATTGGGTCATATGCATCAATCTAGTTATATGTTATTAAAAACTTGCTCATAGAGATTAGAACTAGGTCGACAGAGTTGATTTAGTATGACATATATGATAAAAATATTGATGAAAAAGAATGAAATAAATGAATTAAAGTGAAAAAATCTTGCAAGGGTTAGTTCATGTTGGGTTTACCAAAATTTATGTAATAAAAAATGCAACATGTCTATAAATCAATCCTAGATTGGAGAAGATAGAGCATCCCTACACTTTCGATTGGGAATATATTTTTTAAGTGGGAGCATGACCAATATGTGGATCCAATAGACCTTATTAGGGGATCACTTGTCACAATACACCTATGAGGTAGGGTTACAAAGCCTAAAATCTAACATAATAATACAACAACCCTAAAATAGTCCTAAGATTTAATATGCACCTATTCTTAATAAGAAATAAAGTAAATATAATCTAGTGCACACCAAATCTTGTGGAACAAAGTGGGGGTTAGAAACAATACAAATAACTAAACTAAACATGCATATAAGACATATACTCATGTCAATGTATATGAAATCCTAATGCATAGAAGGAGAAGCACAATTGCATTATCTATCTATTCTTACAAAGGAGAAATAAAGCTAGGAATACTTATCTTTGAAGATGAACATGTCGAGCCTCAATATTTCCCTTGGCCAAGGTGATTCACTAGAGATTGTTGTCATATGTAAGGATAACAAAGACAAATCATCTCTAGGTTACAAAACCTATCTATGCATCTAAAAGACTTCACAAGAAAAGATCCATATCTCTAAATAAAGTATGGAACCCTAAGCTTTATTCCTCAAGTAAAATTGTCAATAAATAGATGTTCATTCACACTTATTCTTCTTTGCTTATCTCCTTCATAAATGGTAGTAAATGACTTGTATATATAGGTGGTTCATGGCCTAAATCCTCTTAGAAACATTGAATATATAGATTCAACCATGGTCGACCTTGTATGTTTTCAAGGATAATTCACTAGGTCTAAGCTTGGTCAGCTAAAAGGCTAATAAAACCAAAAAGTGATAAATACCCCTAAACTATACAAGGTCGACCCTGGCCGACCTAATATATCTAATAGTACAAAAGGGAATTATGGTAATAAAAAGAGGGGATAAGGTTGAGAATAATAATCTTAGGGTAAATGGTTTTAGGAGACTAGTGTGTATATGGCAAGTGGAAAAAGGGACAACAATCTTATGAAACACCAATGGTATGCCCACCCCTTAAGGCATGTACTCAAATATATTAAGAATCGATGGGTTTCTACAAGATACAAAGTTTCAATAAGTGATAAAAGTTTGAAATTATTATGTCTATACATATATTACCTATGATTTCATTGATTTTCTTTAGGATTTCATCAATCTCATAGAACCTGAATAAAATTGTTAAAATAATTTCATTGATATACTTCATGTTTTTGTTGAAGCATGTAATGTTTTCATTGCTCTCATGAATAATTTCATTGGAGCTCAATTTACAGTTATAACCAAATATAATAGACTAAAATTAACAAATTTCACCTATAAAAATAAGCAAGACCTTATAAAAACATGTTATAACAGTTAATGAATCAAAAAGACTTGAAATAAAGTAAAAAACCAGTGAGAATGCATGATTAAAAGGGTTGGGGATGGTCCCACTGAGCATGCTTGAATGCCATAGGTAGAAATTAAAAATTGAAAAGATAAGAAATCAAAACTAATAATTGAATCCTTATTCTAAAAACTCTCTAAAACCTCAGATAAAGCTTCAAAAAACAAAAACAAAATACAAGTTACCTTCACCTTACTAACCAAGTGAATATATTATCCTTTGATGACTTGATTGTGCTTTTATGATCTTAATATGTGGTTTTTCAATGCAGATATCCAATGCAATGGAAATTCAAAAGCATAAGGGCATACAAATTATGATTTTAATTAGATGATAGATTTGGTAATTTGATATAAATTTGATAGCTTGATAATTGATCTAAATGGAGAAGACCAAATAATCAAGTGGTTGATAAATATGGGAAAAGTTATTTAGTACTTGAAATATTCTTAGGAATGAGTCAAGGTAGTTTAATGACTCACCATGGTAGTTTCATGTCTTTAAGGAGTTGGATGGATGACTCAACACTTCGTTGAGAGAATCATGGAAATGGTTGGGTGAATCAACATCTTGGTGGAGAGAATTGAGGATGTATTTTAGTGACTTGGAATTTAGAATTATTAATTAGGTTTATGGAATTATGTGTGCATGATTAATTAGAAATGAATTAGTTAATTAAGATTAATTAACCATTTAAATTTGGGATGGAAAATTATATTAGTGAATTAGGATAAACTCATGAATTCGAATGGAGGGTTAGTAAATAATAATGGTGATTATGTTGATATTTAGTGAAGTAAATTACAACACTAAATGTGGTAGATTTTAGGTTTTTATATTAAGTTTAGTTTTACTTTATTGGTTTGATACTTATGTTTTCCCTTCCCCACCAAAAGGGATAGAAAACCAGTTGAGTTATATACCACTCAAAAGAGGCATCCAACATGACTTATCAAGATAATATATATTTCCAAGGTAAAAGGCTACCATTAAATTACTATAGCTATTTTTTATAGCTTAACATTATTCAGATGTACACTATTAAGATATTATAATTCAACTAGTGTTTTCTAGAAACTTTATTAATCAAGGTAACCTCACTCTTACATCATGTTGAATTGCATTATGCATGTGATATATTAACATTCATATATCTTTTAGATATGTTTTTGTCTTAATTTCACCTAGGAATTATAAATAGGTCATATTTTTATTTTAGCGTTGCATAATATTAACATCACCACACTAGTTGTATTCCATCATCAAACATTGATCTAGGTCTTTATAGCTTAAACTACCATTTATAAAGTCATCCCACATGTTATAGTTTAGTTTCTAGTTGTTTTATTGACATCCTTAATGAATAATATGTTAACCATTATATAAAGGCTTAAAATAAATGACAAATAATCTTAGCATTTCAGTGATAGATTTCCCATCTCATGGGTCTAGTATTAAGTCTTAGTCTATATATAGACTCAAGACATTTATGAATAATATAAGATAATATAACATCTTAATGCTACCTATTATATTATAATTATGTATTTAATGTTAGTTGTGTCTAAACAAAAAGCTTAACATTTACTATTAATTTAAGGATCTTAATGCCTAACATCTCACATAATATAGTCTATTAACATGTAACAATTGTCACCACTTTATAAACCATTATATTTAAGATTTCAGTTTATCTTATGATTCTAACCATTAGCAGCTTACTAGCCACTACACTAATCACTTGAGGGGATAATGTGTAATAAAAGGGATACTAAAATATACTTATCTATAATAAATCCATAGGCTAATTAATATAACATAAAAATGGAAATAAAAGGGTAAAATGAATAAATTATGGAGGAAATAGATAAATTTTGAGTGGAAATAGAACATAAGAGGTCATATTATAGAAAGATGAAATTGGAGGCTCTTTCATTCCTAAGCTATATGAAATTTGGTCAAATAAAACTTCTAGAATTACCATAAGAAATTAAATACCCAAAGTAATTTGATTTTATAACATTATACTTGGATATTAATGGGTTATAGTTATGTGGCACCTTAGGAGTGCCAAATATAATGTCTAAAATATCCAACTTCATAATGCTATAGAGGAAGAAATTAAGAAAGCCACCTCATTATAAAGTACAAATGAAGGTGGAAAATTATATTATTCATGAAAGTCTCATTTAAACATTAGATTCATTTGATTTGATTATCAAAAACTTTGTTAGGTAGTTTAAGAACTAGTGTTTTGGGATTCATCTAAATACCTCTGAGACAATTTATTTTCTAGATTATATATGAATTTGGTATTATAAATAAGGGTGATGAGGTCAAATATAATGATTATTCAACAATAAAAATAGATAATAGTAATGATATGATAGTAAAAAATGAATGTCATTTCCTATAGTTCATGATGTCTATATGTGAGATGATTAGCCATATTATAACACAACCCATTGGTAACCTGGATATTCAAAGGATAGAAAAAAATTCCATTATGCTCATTTTATAAGCCCCATTACTATACACATTTTTTTTAATCTGTAAAACAAAATCAACCATGTCATACAAACTAATGATGGTACTAAAAATTATATGTTTCCAAGGTGTATTATTTTAACTTACATAGGAAGTCCATTGGATTCAATGTATGAATCATTAAAATGAAAATCCATTTATATATAAATAGGGAGATCACTTTTGATGAGTTTACCATCAAGATGGAAAATAAATAAATAAATAAATATTGGCTTGTTAAATGTATGAATAGTTTTGGCTAGACTAAAATAGAGAAATTAGGATATTTAATTTTGTCATGCTCTAATAATAAATACTATGTGGCATCTAATTTGAGGGTTTATGTTTTTTATTCTACTTGTTAATTGAATCCATCAACAATGAAGGAGAAAAGAGATCAAAAAACAATTTTTTTCAAATGAAATTTGTTCATAAAACCCTCAAAATATAGTCATTCATCCATCACATATAGTCATATATTTATTTATTACCTAAATTTTGCTTGCCTAGTAGATGGCATTGCTATCATGGCATCTTTTCTAAACCATCACATACAACATTGTTCCACTATGTGTGAATTATTCTAGGAGACTCCCTCATCTTTTCTATGTTGCTTACAACTATGCAATCAAATGCATTTCCTAGAACTTCAAGTCACATCCATTAGAGTATTGGTATTTTGTCATTGGAATTGAATGATTAAGGGTTGGACTACTATCTCTTCCTTAAAATGGTTTCTTAAATCCAATAATGGAATTTTCTTTCTCATTCCCTCTCCCCTACTTTGGAATGCATCTTACTTCCTTAAAAATTATTTTCAATAAATAAAATCAGCCTTCATTATGACACTAAATTAGAATTAAATGGTTTTGGTTGGAAATTAAGGAGTATTGATTACATTTAAATATAATCCATGTGATAAGTTAATATTGATTAGACTAATTAAAAGAGTATGTATGTAATGGGAAATACAACAAATCTATAAATCAATCCTAGCTCGGAGAAGATAAATCCTACTTACACTTTCGATTGTGGATACATTAGATATTTGGGGTCATGACCAATATGGATCCACTAAACTTGGCCAAGGGATCACTTACCATAATAATATCACTAGGGAGGGTTATAAATCTTCCAGTCAAGCAAAACTATGCAATAACCCTAACTAGGTCCTATGTTTTCATATTCACTAAACTAATAACAAGTAAATTAAAGTCTAATCTAGTGCTCACCAAAGATTTTTGCATAAAGTGGGGGCAATAAAAATTAAAATTAAACATGCATAGAATAAATATACTCACATCAATTTATATGAAATCCTAATGCATGTAAGATAAGTGCAAATGTATATCTATCTACTCATACAAAGGAGTAACAAAGTTAGGAATACTTACATTTGAAGACGAACCCATCGAGCCTCAATATTTACCTTAGACAAGGTGTTTTGTAAGATTTTATTATGGTATATAAGGATGAAAATGATAAATAATCTCTAGGATACACAACCCATCAATGCATCCAAAATACTTCTCCATAAGACAAGATCTGTATCTACAAATAAAGTATGAAACCCTAAGCTTGCTCCTCGAGTAGAATGGTGGATAAGTAGATGAAAAATGTATCTTACTTATTCTTCTCTTATCTTATAAATGATAAAATGGATGTGTTTATATAGGTAAATCTAACCCTAATCCTTTCTAAATGTTTAGGTCGATAAGGTTGACCCAGTTGACCTAGTATCATTATTGACAAAAACAATTCAGGTCACGAACTAGGTTGGTCAGAGGTTAACCTAGACCCTAATAAGTTTTATCAATAATAGTACAAGGTAGATGGGGTCAACAGTTCAATGTAAACCATCAAAAATGGTTTTAGGTTAGGGAAGGGTTAATGAATGTGTTAAATAACTAGAGGAGGGTGCAAAACAAGAGGCAAATCTTAGGGGAATGGTTTTAAGAGATGGGTGTGTAGATAACAAGTGGTAATAAGGTAAAATAATCTTGAAAAACATCAATGGTCTACCCACCCATTTCCTAGTACACCCCTTAAGGTGTGTACTTAGAGATATTGAGACTCGATGGGTTATTTCAAGATAAAGAGTGTCAATAATTGATAAAGCTTAAAAATATTATCTATATACAGAGTCTTGTTTGAAAAATAATTTCCTCCTAATGCATATCCAATGATGTTTTCAATGTTGATTTATACCTTCAACATCACCTTTCAAAATCCATGATAAAATTATGTCAAAGAAGGGGGGTGAAATGTTTAAATGTAGTAGAAGAGATTGAATAATAATTCCCATTTTTAATGCTTCAATACCAATGCCATGGCATCCACTTGGGATGCCAATGTTATGCCATTAATCATCATACTAACATACCATGTTTACACCCATCTCAAGCTTTATTGTTTTTTATATCCTCATAATTCCATTGATGTTAATGTTGACTAATTTTGACTTTTAGGTCAAAATAAAGAACCGCTAGTAAAAAAACTTAATTTTTAGGCATATAAGGGGGTCTAATATATTGTAATAAGGTGTTTTATAAGTCATTTCATGCCTTTAGATGTTATATTAATCTTGGTCACTCATTTCATTAGTCTATCATGTCATTTGGGGTCATTTTAAAGGTCTAAATGGTGCATTTAATGCTTTTTACAATTTTTTTGGAAAATGTGAAAATGTCAAAGAGTTTTATCACATGCCATGTGTTTTGGGAGGTCTATATTAATTATCACTAACTAAAAATTGGTAGGTGTTTCAGAAGAAAGTTAATTTTCTTAGAAAAGAAAGAGAATGAGGCACTTGTATGACCTCCTTAGGAAGTGTACCACTTGGAAAACATGTAAATGTGATTCTCCATCTCCAAAAAACTAAAATACACGTTTGGAATGATTTGAAAGTGTCATTTCCAATCTAAAACCATTTATCTCCCTTCTTTCTCTTTTTGGTAGACTAAAGTGACTTGCAAGTTTTTGCTTGGTACAACTAACATAGATGATTTCAGGTAGAATTATTTTGGGAGGTTGTTCTAAACAAGGATAATTTCAAATCCATATAATATTTTTTATAATTGGTTAGGTGTTCTTCATGAACCATCCATTCAAAATGGACTGTGTAAAACTACCTATCAATCTATGTACCCTCCAAGTTTTCCTTCATTATGAGCAAGTTCAAAAAAATTGGTTGTTGAGATTACTTCCAAAGATTTTTTGATTAACATTCTAATTATTTACATATTTGGTTTCATGTTTCAAGTAGTTTTGCTATGCTAACCAACTCACTTTGTAGAAAGTGTCACTGTGAGCAATTTCAGTTATTCTCCACTTGCAGAGGTTTGAATTACATAAATAAGTTTCTTATGGATGGGAAATGGTGTTTCCTATGTTGAAACTACATTGTGTCCACATATTTATAAGTTGGTCACATAACTCCAGGTTTTGGTCAAATATCCATGCATTGGCCACATCAAGCAATCATGGTGTATCTCTATCTACTCTGTTCACATATGCAAATGTTTTTTTTCATGTTGAAGGACATATATTTGGGATTTTATTAAGTTTAAATTGGTTTAAACTATGAATTTGAATCTTGATATTTGATTTTGGATTGATTCAAGACCTTTTTACCCACATGCTTGCTTGATTCCATGCTCACTAATCATGTGAATAGTCAAATATGCATTTATAGGTAGTTCCACAAGGGGTCAAATGGTCTTTTAAAGGTTATGAATAAGTTTCTTAACCTTGTTTGAGGAAATATTATTTTTAAACATCAAATCATACCTACAAGAGCAAACTAAGATGTTGAATCAACCTGAGGAAACAAAAGACTAAGTTTTGGGACTCAATCCCTATTTTGAGCAAACAAAGCTCTATGAGGTTTTTTAGGCCTTCCATAACATGTTTCCTAAATGTTATAAGGCATATAATGAGATGAATCATGAAGCCTCTGCCATGGAAACACACTATGGAAAGTTTGAGAAAAAAAATATGAGTGAAAGGAAATCATCCAAAGCTCTAAGTTCTTCCCTAAAAACACTAAAAAACCTCAGTTTTATCTACAGGTCTGAACATAAAAGTGTCTCCTTCTCCATTAGGTTGAAAATGAGACTTTACTAATGCATTGAGGTGATTAATTATGTATCTAAAAGAGTTTTTTATTCTCTAATGACTCTCTAAGAAGGATAAATCCCTTTTGACCTTCAAGCTCATCCCTTGTTTATACAATGTCAAAAGAGGCACTTATAACCAAACAGGTTGGACAATGGGTTTTTTTTTTTTTTTTTTTTTTTCATATTGGTAGTTTGAGTGACATTTAGCCATTTTAATGTGAGTAAAAACATAATCAGGTGTTAGGTAGTTCTCAAACTCTAAGAAAGACCTCTGAACATCATCACCAAGGTCCATTTGAAGCCATGAACACCTATAGCAAGTTATTGAGAGTAAAATGTCTCAGTCAATATATGAGAGACTAATATGAGCATGTATGGTGTGATTGTAGAGTACCTAGAATAATTTATAAATTAAAATAATGATATGTTATTACAAGAGGTTTAAAATCAATCTCTTAGCACCTTGAACAAACCAATTAGGACCAAAACCACCTATAGGTATATCTTCTCCCATAGTCACAGTCAAGACAAATGTACTCAATCTTAGCTAAGAAAAGTACGAGGGAATATTTAAGGAGTAAAAATAAATTTATTACCACCTAAACTATCATGATAATTATGTTATGAACATCTCCTAAAGCATGATATCCTACAGGCAGAAACTTAAGAATAATTATCTCGATCAAGACAGTGGACTGATAGGTTTCATTTGAAGGGTGCCTTAGAGTTTTCAAGGTAATTAAAGGTATTTAGGAGTATTTAATGGTTAAACATGATATTTACACCTTTAACATACCAAAAAAATGCAAAAAAATCATCTATGAGGTCTCAAAAGGCCAAAAACATAGTCAATGATTTAAACCCTGTAGATAGAGATCAAACAAGGTTCAATTTTGGTTTTTGAGGATTTGGAGGCTCTATCCTTGGAACCAAGAGATAAAATTTGATATGTGGAACCATTATGAATTTAATATCCTAATATAATGTTTGTTTTTTCTATATAAAAAAGGTAAAACCCCTCTATTTTGTCTCAGAGGTAGGGCAGTTTTTACCTTACATAAACCCTGCAACTTTGTGGAAATGAGTGAAGTAGTAGAACAAAAGTATTGGAACAATTAAATTTGGTTATTTAATATTTGAGACACCTTAAAAAACATAAAAAAACTTTATATAATGTTTGAGGTCAAACAAGGTGATCTATACAAGGAGATCTGTAAGTAGACCTAGTGAGACAACATGCAAGCCTAATCCCAAAGAAGAGTCATTTCTAGTTTCAACATTTTTAAAGCATTATAATGATTTGAATAATTTACATGGGGGTGAAAATGATGTTTTAAATCTATTTAAATTAATTTTAAGTGTAAATATGGGTCGTTTATCTCAAAAGTGTAGGACAAACCTACTATGCAATATTAGGCCTAATACCAAAGAAAGAGGTCTTTTCATTTCTAACTCCTAGCGAGATATTATAATGATAATGACATGTTATTAGGATATAATAAGACATGTTAAATGATTTTTATTGTATATATATCTACTAAGAATCCATTTTTTGTCTTGAAGGCTCCCAGCCCTCAAAATGTAGGAAATGAGTCGAATGGCTAACTTTGGACAGTCACATCTCCCCTAATACTTTTCATGGGACCTTGAGGTGATTGGAGAAGTTGGGAAGAGACCTAAGAAGTTCTTAGTGTAATTTTTAGATATTTAAAATGTCTATTCTTTATGAACAAATGTTAAGACTAGAAGTGAACAAAAACCCTTGTAAACCCTCCTAAGGACCTGATTGGGGAAAGAAGCAAATTAGAGCATCCAAATGCAGTGTAAATTCCATGAAATCAACTTGGAGATGTAGATGACCCCTATATATCCTGAACCACACCAAGTTTTCGTACTACACCTATACATATGGGGTACAATAGAGATATTTTTGACATTTTTATGTGTTTTTTAGGTGTGAGAAGACTTTAAAAAGACCAAATCACATTTGGGAGGTATTTTAGGACTTATTAAAAGTCCTCATGGTCATTTTATGAATAATATAATCTCCTAAGTCTATCTTCTATCTCTTTCATTTCAACCAATCTAGTAGGCAAATAGTAAAAACTTAGGATAAAATAGTGAAACTCCAATTGGAAATCCTTTTAAGGATTGTTTCTTGAACCTAATGACTTATACACTCTTTAAAAGTGTCATATCTCCTTGTGCATGGATCATATTGTAGAATTGGATAGGTTTTGGGTGCTTAGTGTGAGAGGTGTATGGAAAGGAATCATTTTGAGACTATCATGGACGATTGTGCATGGTAAAAAGGATGGGGATGATCAAGGACCTCTCCAATGCATGTGAGGAATTTTTAGTAACCCCTCCCACTCATATCCATCATCATACCTGATCCTATGTAGTGATGAGGTAGTTTTGGAAGGCAAATCCTGAAGGGTAATTTTTTGTGCAAGGAAAGGAGTTTTTTAGGCCACCTTACAAGAGTTGGATGATTTGAGATGACACTTGTAGCTCCTAAAATTACATGTATTACCCCATATCTATCTTACATGCACAAATAAATGACCTTTTTAGTTTGACAAGTGTCTAATGAATCTTGAGCTTCCCTTTCTCTCTAATCTCACATTCTTTATATAAACTAGCCTTTTTGGCATTTTATGGGATCTCTCCACCTTGGTAAGGTAAAGCCCTACAAAATTTTGCCTTGTGATAATAAATATAATTATTTTTACCTCATTCAATATTTTTCTAAGTGTACATAATGGTTGTTGATCTTGTGTAAGTGTAGTTTTGTTTACCTTTACATGTTACTCTTCTTAGTCCCTTGTGTGTTTTAGAATATCTCTTTTATAGGTCAACAAGAAGTGTCTAATGTTGATTTTTTAGGTGTACTTAGTAGCCTATTCAATAATGTGTATTAGAATTCCTATTTTTTAAGTCCTCCTAGCCTAATTTATCTTTGGCCATGCTTGAAACATTGATGTGAGAGAGAATAGTGTCATTGAATGAAGTGTATGTGAAAACATCTTCTTGGTTCCAATTGCACATTAAAGGGTGTGATTAGAGCATATATTTGGTGTTTCACCTACCATAGATTAGATTTAATTTTAGCTACCTTTGTCTCTTTTCACTCCCCCAAGTGTTAGTAGTAGGATTGAGATATAGTGATGCATCTAGGGGAATAAGCCCTTAATTTAGAGATCCACCTCACATTTGGTGACCCACAGCCATGAGGTGGTTCCATTATGCCATTTGAATAAGGAGAGACTTGTAATCTCCTCATTGGGTGTAATTTCAAGTGACAACAGTTAAATATAACTTGTTTATCATGTTGATAAAACTTCTTAAATCAATGTTACCATATCATAACAATAGAGATTATGTGAGGTGCTAAAGTCTTGCTAATGCTATGTGGATACAGACAAACCATAGTAATTGGATCTTGATAAATTTTCTTAGAGACCATGTAAAATAGTCATGTGATGCATATATAGTTTTTTTGTTTAATTATGATGGTCCATTGGGTTACATACCTAGTGTTGACATTTTGGCCTCACAAGGCCAAATGTCAACCCCTAACATTAAAAACTTTTAATGACAACTATCCTATCATGCTCATAGTGATATCTCACATGATAATTCCTGTTTAGTCTTATTTTGAGCCTTGGTAGTATGAATAAGAGGTGTCATTGGTGTGTCATAAGGTTTTCTTGTGTATCCTTTGTATCATAAATGTCTTGAGTCTCTTGGTGAGGTGACAATGGTCCCTATGGTCTTAGAGTGAGTAGATAGAGTGTCAAGATGCCTTAGAGGTCTAGTAAAGGTTTTTAAGCATTGTTTGAGGCTAAAATATGAATATTTTTTAGTGTGTTAAAGGTATTGGAGTGAGTAGATAGAGTGTTAAGATGCCTTGGAGGTATAGTAAAGGTGTATGATCATTTTTTGAGGCCAAAATATGAATATTTGTTGGTGTGTTGAAGCTTATTATCCATGATACACTCATCTAATCCCATTTATCACCTCAACTCATCCTTAGAATCATTAAATACCCCTTAAAACCACTTCATATAAGCCTATTTTCCTCATAAAACCTTAGAAATGGGGGGTGTTTTGATAAAATTTGCATTACTACAGTCTTAAAAGAGGTCCCCTTATTACCATAAGTCACCTTTAGGCATTTCATACCACATAAGACCCCTTTTTTAGACCCATACCCACCTTATCACTAGCCACATGGGCCCCACACATGGAAAATAGGTGTCATTTCAAATTTTCCTATCATACCATCAATTTGAAAAGCCATTTTACCTTCGTTTTCCTCCCCCTATCGTAAAATGGTTGTTTTAGCTCAGAGACATGAATAAACTAGTAAAAAATGGTGTTTTAAGTGTATTTGGAAAGTTATATGGAATGATACAATAAATCCATACAAGGGGGAGTTGGGTCCTATAGAGAACTTGAGTGCAGATGTATGGAAGAATTTTTAGGGTCAAATAATGTAGAGCAAGTCCAAAACCATTGATCCTTATTCACTGGCTTCTTTGTAGACCTAGATAGGTCTCAAGTTTATGCTTATACCATATAGAGGAGAGGGAATGGAGGTCCTAGCTCTTGGCCACAATAAGTACACTTAGTTATCTTCCATTAATGGGAATTTATTCTTGGATTGACCCCCTAAATGTTATGAACATTCATCAAGAACTTAAGGAATTTGTATGTCATCCTTATCTACATAGGCCAAATGAAATAGGATGGTTTTCATGGATTAAAACTAATGGGTGATATTGTTTCCTCAGGTCATGAAAGAAATTCTCATGGCATGGTTAGTACTTTACTCACATGTGTGATCTCATGAAACTAGAAAACCTTCAAGATTGGCATAGTGTGCAATCTGTAAGCAAAACTGTGTATTGAATAGAGGTTGAGTGCCCTCATAAGAAGGAGTTAGAAATGTTAAAAGGTTGATGGAGTGTTTCAAGTTTTTTTATTCCCCATTGATTAGATTTTTTGATCATAATAACCTCTTTTCATCTCAAATATCTTCAAGGAAAGTGACTTACACTTATATGAGGTTCACTATCTAAGTCGAAATGTATGTGGTTCAAGGTACCTTAAGATCTTTCAAACACAATAAAACATGTGAAAATGAGGTGTTGAAGTCACAATATGCCATCATAATATCCTTATTATTATGTCTCTTAGCCTCCATGATGGCCTCACAGGCCTAGAAACCAACCTCGTGGCATCTAAAACCACACAATCAGTTTTAACAGATATTAAGGCTTTTTGTAAAGCTTAAGGTTTCTTTGAGTTTCATAGGTTTCATTTTTGGATTATGTATGCCCCTTTCCCTACCTCCAAAGTGGTATATTTGCATTATTATATGTATAATGGTCCTCAAGGTCATGTTGATTTCATTAATATGGTTTCCATGTTTCATTTCATGATGCTTCCATACTTCTATCATTTCCTCTTGCTTTCACTACCTTGTCACTATATTCCAAACCTATTTTCCATGTTTTAACCCTCCAAATCACCCCACAGTCACTTTCCTCTATCCATACACCCATCATCCCAAGTTTGAACCATGTGAATACACCTACACAACCTTGGTAACCATTCAAAGTCATAAGATCATTAAAGGATAGGTCCATATAAGTCATATGTCTGTTGAAGTAATAAAATAACACTGAAAATAAGTCATTAGAGCCTATTATAGTATAAGAGTCTCCAATGCATTGTGTGTGAACCACTCATTGGAATAAGAAGGGGTGAGGTCAAGAGAATGAATAATTTTACAATATAGAAGAGAATTTTAGGTAGGTCATTAGGATATTTTAAGGATCTAAACACCCTACTCCCTCAAACTCATACTCAAACCCCTGTAATAACCATCATAGGTAGATGGAGGGATACAACATTGCTGATGTGTATAAAGAGCCACATCTTTCTTATGGTGAAAGGTAGTGTTCATTATATAAAATGTAAGATTCACACTTAAGGAGAGTACAAGTTTTATGGTCATCACATCTAAGGAATAAAAATAACATTAGACATAAAAGATCACCTACAAGCAAGTAAGAGGAGGTAAGACTGTGTTCAAATTCATGTAAAAGTAAGGGGGTATAATGATTACTCAGAGTATTTAATTATTATCCCTATAAATCCATAAATATCCATTGGGTTTTTTTGACATAAATGTATATTAACAATGGTTTAATTCTTGCTAAAAAATAATCCTAATGTCCCACATAGGCCTATTAGGTCTCAATAGCCATATATGCAAAAGGTCATTTCAACCACATGATTAAAGGTTGCTCATGGGGATGAAATATATAAGGACATTATATATATGAATTATAATTTTAGGAAAGTCATAAGAGACTTCATATGGCTAAAAATTCCCTACTCCTTTAGGGACTCATTTCACAGGGCCCCTGTAGATAGTCTATAGGCATATGAATGCCTATAACCCTATTAATTCATATTTAAGGAACACCTATTGATTGTGATGAGAGGAATAATTAATTAATGGAAAATTTAAAATTAATAATAAATAATAGGTAAAAATACTAGTGTTCACTCCATCCAAGAAGTCAAAGGTATAGTCATCATAGACTTGATGGCATAAACCTTCATAGGCATAAGCCTTAAGCCTGAGTAGAGGAAGATATACGAGGGAATAAACATTGGAAATGGATGTATAAGGATTTATATAGAATTTAAACACACTAATAACACCCTATAAAAATGACCATCTCAGGTAAATAAATAATAATAGCATACTCATGACTCTTAATACTCAACCATGTAGTTAGCAGGTAGCCTATAACTAGTCTAGGAAAAATGGTCATTTGAGGCCTTTGTAGGCATAGTCAGGCCTTAAAAATTGGTAATAATGGTCATTTTAAGTATTTAAAGGAACCCATTCTCTCATTTTTTTCAAAAAAATAGTGGGTACACCCACTATTTTATCTTAGACCAAGCCTTGTTTGTGACAGTCAACTTGGGGGCTCAATGAGTGAATGTATGTCGTGAAGGGCTTGTAAGAAGGTTGAAGCCATAAATTATTTTTAAATAATGTGAAATTATGGTATAATTACTAATATCTCCTTCAAAGTAATTAATATATATGGTTCTCATTAGAACCCCTTGATAATATGCCAATGTAGATAGACTTCAAACTAGTTCATAAACTCTACTACTATCTTGAAGAGTCTCAAATCCTTATAAAAAGTTTGATGGCTAGTGAGGGTATGAAAGGGTGTTTTAAACCCATATAAGAAGGTTTCAAGTGGAAATAAGTGATAAAATGTCCTACATAGCATCAAAACTTTGCTTGAACCATTCAACCCTGCATACAACAAACTTGAAGCCTAACTTCAAGTGCTTACACACTTCACCACATAGATGCTCAAGTCTAAATATCTTATTGAAGTTTAAGTATCCATATGGACTAAGGATCCATGAAGGATTATATTTAATTTGGGAGATAAACTCTATGAATTATCCTTAAGAAAATAACTTGTCAAACTTAGTCTACAGATAGCTTAAGTGCCACCTTCTAATGCTCCTCTCTCCATACACTCTTTGCATGGGACCCTAGGATATTCATAAAAGATAATGAGGTCAATGCACTATAGTTTAATGTTAATTGGTACTATCTTGGATGTCCATATACTATGAATTATCACTAAGACTCCTAAGCACTCATAAACTCATCTTAAACCCTAATAGGGACTTGACTAGGGAGATTTACTAAAAAGTATATCCAGACACTTAGAAATTGCTTGACTAACACCGGGAGCATGTTTGCCACTCATAATATCTCATGAACATGGTACCTAGGTGAATATAGGTTGTAAAAAAACTCTATAAATTACAATTTTGTAGGGTTTTAAGTAGAAAATGGGTTATAAAGCTAATTTAAGAGTTATAAACTATGGAAAAGGTAATATAAAGACTTATTCTACTCTTCCAATGCCAAAACTATCCATGGAGATAAATATAAGTGTCTCTATTATCTCTTCCTAAGTATCTAATCTATGAATCCAATTCAAGTGGCCTAGTTATATAGGGATAATGTGTTTTCAAGTGAATAACACTCTATATATCTCAATGACAATGCATAAGTGTTAATCCAATAACTATCTAAGCCTTCTCAGATGAGTTGAGATCTTGGTCCAGCTATTTGTTCATTCAAGTAGTGAATATGAGAAGAAAGATGAAGATCAATCAAAATAGGCCTACTTATCTTGAAATTAAAAGGTCTTAGTTGGTGTGGAATGATATGATGAGGTTAATGATCCATTGTTACACCTAGTAACTATTCATTTAGGAAAACATATTCCTTATTAAAGTCCATTGTGGAGGAGTAAAGATAATTTCATCATCAAGTCAACATGTGAATTGAAAGAGAGGTTGATTAATGCCTCTTGGAGACCTAGTAACACCCCATGTACACCTAGTAAATGCCATTATATGGAGTGATGGAACATTTTGAGCATGTTAAAGATTTTAAAATGATAACTAAAGTTAACTCAGTACCATCACCTCACCCCAACACCAAAAGGATCTATTAAGGAAGAACAATGCATTAGAAGTTAAATAAAGTTTGTGTAACTAATGTAACATCTACATGAAGTCAACCTTAGTCATTTATGACCCCTTTATCTCACCTCCACACCACATTCCCCTCTCTTTATCTTCTCCTCTACTATTTATTCAGGACTTACAACCTTGTATTACATCCTTCTCTTGGACATGAGGAAACTCTACCTCTTTTGTACTCTATGAGACCTATTGGATAGTAAATGGATTGATTAAGCTTATTTATGATCAATTTATAGTGTGTGTTTGATTATTTGATATTCTTAAGTGGTCTAATTTCCCTTTTGTAGGTCTAATGCCTTCACCTAGTTGTTAATAAGTGTTTTATACAGGTTGTGTAGCATGTTTAAAAAGATGATGGTTGAGTGTTTGAGTGGAGATATCACTGTAAGAGTTTGGAATCAAACATTTCTCTCATTTCCCTCATGATTTATCCATCTAAGGTCAACCTCTACATGAAATATTGATACCTAGAAACCATTGGAGATAGGGGTTCCATCCTTTGCTTAGTCCATTAGTGTTATTTTAGTTTACATTGAGTGGATGGAGCTATCACATTGGTATATCACCATTTTAGAGTAAGTTTCATTATGCAATCTCTCTTACCTTTTCATCCCAATAGATTTAGGTCCTAGAAGAGAAGTCAAGTTGAATTGATAAATTAGGGTAGTTAACCCCATCAAAACTAGAGGTTTGACCTATATCTTAGGTAGTCCACAGCCTATAAGTCAATCCAATGTTAGTTTAGGTTTGAGGTGGATTTGAATAGTCTTACTCAGCAGGGGCACATCCTAGTTACATAAAACCTAGGAATCTATAATATAAGGATTTCATAGTCATAAAATGAGATGAAACATGTTAAAAAGATAGGTCAATTAAAAGTGTATACCTGATAGGGATCCTATAAATGCTTAAATAATGCATCTATAATTATGATCTAAATTAGAAGACAAAGCAATGATAAGAAAACCAAAGAATAAAAAACTAGATAATCACCACTTATGCCAAGATAGGTGAGGTATAGGTCTTTATTTGTGTGACTACATCTTGTTCTACATTATTCTCTCTCTATTGCTCATAGTTTGTATCTAGTTCCTCCTCTATAATGATGTCCTCCCTTGCATTATGGCTTGTACATTGGTCACAAATTAATGAATAGATGATATTTATCTAGGTCATGATTTCAAAATCACATGATATGAAGTAGAAAATCATGATAATTAAAAATTATTCCACTTAATTGTATAACATTAATATGTCTTAGTTTTATAATAGAAGCATATAAACATGATAACATCATTTGATAAAAATGAAATAATATAAATAAAATCCATCCTTGATTACTTAGAAACCAATATTTATTAATAATGTTATTTTACACACCCTAATTTGGTCAAGTAAACACAAATACTATGTATTTTATAGCTCTTTCATAGGGAGTTATTAATGTTTAATAAGATTCTTATTCACACATCACTTGGGTTTTTTTATGTCATTTTGGTCCTTATTATGAATTATTTTCCTTATTTTACACCTTCATTAATTTCATGTCATCCCCTTTCTATTCATAGGGGCCCTTGGCCTATTTGTCTTAGTCATTGCCAATTTTTGTGCACATAGGACAATAGTGTAGTATTAGATAGGAGCACTCAATGCTATTTTCTACCTCAGCATTAATATCCAATGGTCATGTTCTTAACTTATTTTGAGTCCTTACCCTCCTTTGGGTCTCTTCTTGTGATTCCATTTGTCTTTTTACCTTTTCAACTTGTGAACAAGTGTCTCACATTCAGAATAAAGATTCTTCTATATAAAAAGCTTCACAAGAAATTTTATAGTTATCACTTACTACTTTGACACATAATTACATAAAATTATTCAATAGTATACTCAACATTCTTCATATTTACTCAGCATCACACATAGATCTTCATGCTTGATCAAAAGAAGGGCTTGAGTGAAAGTCATTATTACACACCATAGATGTTGATTATGCACATTCCCTGAGGTAAAACTACATTTTATTTGAGACTCCTACCATTAGGGTTAATTTAGGAAACAACTTGAATAGTAGGGACTATAATTTGTTTGATCATAACATCCCACAACCCACTTTTCCCCATTCCTTTTAAATTTGATAATGTTGTTGTTTCATGTGTGTAGGTATTCATTAGGGTTTCAAAGAAGGAGTATCCATAAAATGTGACACATAAGGATGATCATAAGTTCTTGAGGACACATACATGACCTATAAGACATCTTGTATCCTCCCTAGAAGTTTCAAAGCTCCTATCCACAAAAATACAATAGCTTAGTGACCTTTTCCAATAGTTCACCATGCGATAGTCCACTTGACAATGCTATTGACCTAAGATAGGTAAAACTCTAGTTTTAAAATGAATTTGAACCTAACTATTCCTTTTATTTTTTCTAATAGTACCATCACCTAATAATGAAATTTTTATTATATGTAAGTAGACTATCTCATTTACATTCCTACTTAGGGTAAATCAATTAAATCAGTTGCTTTCACTATTTATCTACATTTATCCTCTTTACTCAATCCCCTTATCACCCTAGGATTTAATCTATTTAATTTATAAAAAGATAAAACATATGGTGAACCCAACTTACTTTGAATGTTGTTTAACAACCCTAAATTATTTCCTAGGGTTTGCCTTCTCCCTTTGTGTAATTAATTAGGATTTATTAAACTCTAATTTTTCCTAATTTTTACACATCCGAACTGATCCATATCAGTCCTCTCCTAAGGTTTTCATTGATTTAATATTTTCAATTATGTCAAAAAGCCTTTCAAATGTTAGATCTGTATACTAGCTTCTCACACATCCAAATATTAGCCCTTAGGGTTTCAATTCAACTCCTAATTTTATGTACATTAGACTAAATATTTAGCATATTTTCAAATATATTTATGTTGGACTACCTTCTACCCATCATTTTCTTATTTTTCATTTTTTACGTTCTCTTTTGTAGTAAGTTTAAGATGACTTCTAGGGAATCTATTCCCCCTAATCTAGTTGATAAATTTCTAAAAATTTCTCAAAATTATAAAAATGAATGGACCAATTTTTCAAAATTGTACACTAGCACATGATAATGAGCATGATTTCATTTATAATGATGATAATGATTATTTATGTAATAATGGATATGGTTATTACTATGTGTATGACAATGAAAGTGATAATGAGGATAGAGTGGATACATCTTCTTCTCCTCCTCTCTCTTCCCCCATTTCTCAAAATCAACTTAAAAACATAAGGCCATAAGAGCCCCTTATAGGTAGTGATTTATTCGATAGTGATCTTAGATTTTCAACCACTTTTACCACATATTTATTCAAATTAAAACAATATAATTTTAATATAATCAATCTACTTTTGCATGATTCAAGTAATATTATTTCTTCACATGATGTTCATAACATGAAAAAGGAAAATGCGCCTTCTTCACCTTTATCTGTTAAATTTGAAAAATTATGTACATATGATATTAAACCCCTTACAAATTGACAAACTAAAGTAAATGATATTATGTTGTCACCTTATTTCACCTTTCAAGCTCAACACATGGATTCCATGTAAAATATAGATAATTCAAATATCTCACCCTTCTCCTACATGTCATAATGTGCCAAATGAAAATATGATTGTTATCTATTCTACACTTGACTCCATTATTGAAAATAATGAAAACATGTGCATTCCACTCATATCTAGTGAACATATACATTTCATTCCACCTACACCTGATGATATGTTTCATAGTAGTAAAAATTTAAAATATTCTTCTACTCTTTCTCTTACTAAGCATGAAAAGGATATTTCTTGTTCTCTTAACTCTACAAGTGAAATTAATTCTGATTTTGATGAAACTTGGAAAAATAATTATTACTATGATTTTAGAGAATAATAAATTGAGTCTAGTCCTCTCTCTACTTTACCCATCTCTCATGTAGAAATTGATTGCTTATTAAATGTTAATTCAAGGAATAATATGTCTTTAGATAAAAATGTGAAAAAATATACTCATGTTCATAGTTTACATAATTTACATTCACATGATAATAATGTGTCTTCTACTCCATTAACATGTGATAATTATTTACAAATTAACAAAATAAGAGATACCAATGAATCTCCTCCACACATCCTTAATACAATAGAACATGTTAATCATCCTAAACTTCATGAGGGTGATAAACAATTTCCCTCTCACTAGGTCCAAGCTATCATCCCTCCAAAGTTTATAGTGAGCCAACCCAATATCTCTAATAATGATCCACATAATAGTGTACTAATGGCTAAAATTAATAATAGAAAGGTTATGGCACACACCAATAGAAATTTTATTTTCCTAAAGTTATTTCCCAAGAGTATAGAAGATGAGGCATTAAATTAGTTCCATCAATCACTCCCCAGTGGTTCACTACACATATTATGACTTAGAAGAATTATTTCTCGTGCATTATATCCATAATAAGGGGCCTCGAGTCACATTTGATAGGTTTCCTTCACTACACTAGGGTAAGTTAGAACCAATAAGTGATTAAATGATATGATTCAAATCATGTATGTGATAGTTGATATACTAGTTTAAAAATTTGGAGGTAGAATATATCTTTGTAAAAGACCTCATTTCTCTTCTTAAAGAGAAATTGTTATATGAGACATCTAGCTCATTTTAACATTTATGCCATACAACTATGACATTGTAAAGAAGTTGGGACTAGTTGAGACATAGTCAAAGGCAAATTTTTATTTAGATCTCTCAAAACCATAGTCATATAATATGGTTTACGCACCTAATCCACCTATACCTAAGGAAAAAATGGCTCCAAAACCACCAATCAAGGTACTCAACAAAGGAAAAGAACCACTTCACAAAGCATCTTAGACAATGACTAGAGCTTAGGACACTAGTAGAGGGCATATATAGTTTGATTTAGATAAAGATCTCATGATATTTTTTTTACATTAATAGGTAGGGGGATTATCACACTTCCTCAAAATCAGCATTTTCCAACACATCATTCACACAGAATAATAAATAAATCATATTAAAATTATCATCGAATCAAAGAACATTGGGATAATCACTATTGGGTTTTTAGCCCTAATGAGATAACACATTATCTCTTCATGCAGGATTGTGGTCTTGCATACTCACCCAAAGCACACATCAAGAGATCAGTTCCCATGGGTTATGTTGTAAAGTAACATATTAGCCATTTTATTGAGTTCAAATTTGTGTCTAATTATAAGTTACATAGAAAAAGAAATACACTACTTTGGTCCTTATCTCATTAAAATAAACAACCATAATTACATAGATAAATGCCATGGAGATTAAATATTATTATACAAGACTAAAAGTAAATATTGCATAGATCTCATAATAAATTACAACTATAAGTACTCAATGCAAACCTGCCAATAAATTAGAACATGAACATTAGAATAGATTATAATATCCATAACTCTATATTATACTTTAACAAAATGATATCTAATATATATCACTATACAATGATTTCAAATATGGACATTTATACTTATTTTTCCCTGATCAACTAGTTTAAATAATAAATGGCATTAGTGAATAGGCAATAAACTCTTTATGGACTGAGAGTCATGGCATTCTATAACTATTTTATCCTGAGGACATAGGCCTTTGTGCCCCCTATATACTTGTTCTATGTTAGATCCTTATTGCCATGTGTCTACCTCTTTATGGGCCAGTACAAAACTCATGATAGATAAGGTCTAGATGGCCCTTAAGAATCACTCCTTAACCATCTTTTGCTTCTCATGCACTTCCCAATTATTTTTTTATTGTTCTAAGTCATATGTTCTCAAGTTCCTCATAGTTATATGCCATCTTTGACTAGGTTTTCTCACATAGGTGATTTCATACCCTTGTCCTTTCATGCCTCATTGGTTTCACACCACAATCCTTCTATGCTAGTCTATTTATGTGCAATTGTATCTCTATGTTTATGCTCTTCTATCGTTGTGTCAGTTCTACACCAAAATACAAAAATACTTAGCCAAAATTTAGGGTCCAACATCACCCCATACTACACTCTTAGTCCATTCCAAACTAAGTTTTGGTTTCAGCTTCCACAAATAATTTAGGCCCCATTTGTTCAATTTGATTCTTAACATTGTCTCAATGTGATAATGTGTCAAGAAGTTTTGTCATTATTTCTTTAATTCCCACCTTTTACTTATTGATATCCTTAGGTTGGTTAGAATTCTCATTAGACTTCTTGACCAATTCATCTAGGGATGTGTTGGCATCCTTATGGACTTATTCTAATGTTGAGACTTCACTGACTACCTATCCTTAGAGAGTTATAAAACTAGTATTCAATTGATTTCAATTCACATTTATTTTCTCTTCCATAGTTTTGACATCCTTGATTGCCTTCATGTGCTCAATGTGATCTTTTATTAAGAAAGTAGCATCTTCTATTTGTTACCTCTGAGATTCTTTTGTATAGAGCCAAGCCTCCAAGATTTTATTAGGTCATGTCAACCTCTCAAAAATCCCATCCAACATGGGGATTACTTCCCTAACTCTTTCAAGGGCATGCTTACACACCTCTACAACCTCAGTAAATTTCTCTACTAATATTAGTACCTCATCCCTCAATGTAGGTTATTCTTTACAGTGCTTCAAAAGGAGATTCACCAAGGTCTCCAATTTATTTATGGTGTCCCTATCTAGAAGTACTCCATCTATTAAGGATAGATCTTGGCCCAAAATTAATTTACATAAATTTTAATTTTTTACCTTGGCCTTTATTACCTCCTTTATTTGTTGTTTCAAAATAATGACTTATTTTGTGAGTGCCTTCTAGGCAAAAACCTCTATTTTATACATAGCCACTACCTATCCATGTTTCTTCTCTATGTCATGTGTGTCAAAATTTGAAAGAATATTTTAGCATGTGAATTCAAAATCAATTTTCAAAAATATAGTGTTGGATTGAAGAGGGGTGATATTTTGGGGATTAACCCATAATAGGGTTGGAAACACTGGATCTTGAGGACCTAATAGGAGGCTATTTGGAGGGATCTCAAAATGGTGCTCCTCATTGTACATGGCCAATAAAAAAGATATTTGTCACCTTGTATCAATGGTTGTATCTTGGGGGAGGAAGTAAAACCATAATTAAATCATCCTATCAAGGATGCTAATTTGATACAGAGCATGTAAATTGGTATGTGCATTAATTATAAGTGGTTACACATCAAAACCAATAGGCTCCTTTCCTTTGTTTGGGTCACACTCTAATATCTTGACCTATATGTTGGTAGCTAAAGAAGTTCTACTAATAGCCATTCTACTCATCTATTGTGTATCATCACCATCCCCCTCTTTTCCAAATGGATACCCACTATCCAATGGTAATTATTCAAAGGTGGTCTCCTCCTCGTTCACTTGGGAGGGTGTCTTCTCAGAATATGAGTCCTCAGACTCTTTATTTTATCTTGGAGGTTCTTCCTACTCTAGTTATTTCTCTAGTTTTCTCTATGCTATAATACCTAAGGGAAAAAACCTTGGTGGTGATGACCATGAAGTTTTTGGAGGTGAATCTATGGGTGGAGGAACCTACAAAGGATAAGGTGGGGGTGGAGTGACCTACGGAGGTAGAAGTTTGGGTGGATAACATCTCAAAAGAGAAGGTCTAGGTGGATAAGGACTAGGTTGTGATGCTTAGGGAATCCTCTATCATTTTAGAGGATATTATTTTATATTTGTGATGGTATCATGCCTATATTTCTTCTTCTTCACTAGTGGAGGTATTGGTGGTATTTTCTCTCATGTATGCTCAGTGCCCTTTGAATTCTTCTTCCTAGGACATAGTGTATAGAATAGATTATGCACCTCTTCTCCCACCATTATGTGTTTGACCTTTATATCAATTTGATTAGTCTCCCACTTTTATCTATAAGCCTTATTTCTTGGCTAAATATACATCTTTTAGAGAGTGTGAATATCTAAGTCGATTATATATACCTCTAAGGTGATAAGCTATGCATCAAAAATTTGGTTCACTAAGTCGATGAAGTACTACACTAAAAAGGCATAAGGTAACTTAAAACACATAGAAATTTCTATATAAGGGACCATTTTGATGCATGCCAAAGATAAATGTTACTTCACAATGAACTAAACTTGTTTACCAACCTAGGTGGGTAATTCTTTTGGGATGCACCATCATTCTCAAATGCTTCATTCCATCAAACCAAGAATTCATTTTAATTTTGTAGGTGGGGGTGATGTGCTTGGGGCATGTGAATTCATTATAGTGCTTAATAGGGAACTTATGCTTGAGTGTGTATACCCACTTCAAGACTCCCATGGTGTAGTCAGGTATACTGATCTCATCAAACACCATCAATAACAAAAATACTCTCCATGAGAACTTATGATCAGGTATCTGATGGGTCTTCTCTGCATCCTCAATGATTTTATGGGAAAATTTACATAGCCTAATTATATTTAAAACCCTTGAATACTTGGTGGGAGATGTAGAGGTGGGCCATATCTACTTCTTTCCAATGATTGGTGTTGTCGATCTTGGTTATCATGATATGTGTTGCCACCCGAAGGGAAAGATCCTATAGGTTCTTGATATGCATGGTGTGGCCCTATTTTTGGTACACTAGTTTCATGATTATATTACCAATCTCATCATAGTCTTCCAAGTCAAATGTTACATCCATTATATAACACTGCATCCCTGACACCTTACTTATCCTCCTAGGCATAATTTTCATGATGTGCCTAGCGAAGTAAAGGTAGTCCTCATGGACAAGTGAGAGTAGAAACTTGATTGATTCCATGGATTTTACAAACTATGGAAGGTTGAATAATTAGAATAAACCTACAACATTTAAATCATTGAAAATATTGAGGTCATACACTAATTGGTTTTTGGTGTTATGGCACTCAACCTGGTAGTCATTTTACAATTCAACCTCATTCCTAGGTTGGTAGTGATTGTAGTTAAAAATTATGCAAGAGGGTACTTTTGATACCCAATTTTACAAATGCATTAATGTCTAATACATTTCTTATATCATCAATGGTGGGGGTAGGGATTATTGTGCCTTATTTACTTGGTGTGCCATGCTAACCTCTTCTTCTTTTGTGCATCATGCTTGTTCTTCAGGTGTATCTTCCCTGATTAATACTTCTCCCCCCCAAGTGTTCCTCTTCCTATAATATCATTGTTAATGGATTGGTTCATAAATACTTATTATTAGGCTACATCACCTTTTGAGGATCCTAAAGGTTGAGGCATGATCATCCAACATTCCAAAAGGAATACATGATTGCTATGTTGATGACTTTAGCTTTTCTTAATTCACTACCCTCTAATGGTAGACGTCTACCTATGCAAGCTTTAACTACTAGTTATCTCTATTGTGGTCATGTTTCGAAGTTATCCCTATGTTCAATTACCTTACTTGATACTTGTTATAATAGTTGTTTATAAAATCTTGATGCTATTTTCTTACTCTAGAATCACTCTGGCTCAAATCACTCTTCAACTCTACAAAATGCAAATGGAAGCAAAGGTAAAAATTAAAAATGAGATTCCTTGTCCTTTTATAGGCTTGATGGTGGTAATCCACATTTACTACCCCCTTTCCTTTCATCAATCACTTATCATTATTAATGCATTTTTAATGGCCACCATTCTTCGATCATCATTTTTCACCATAAATACATTTAATGGTATTGTCTTGTCACGATGGTGGCACATTTATCACAATCACTATTTATTTCACATTAATGGCACATCCCATCCCATGTTTTACTTTGAATTGGAAGATAACTGTGTCTTGCACTTTTATTTGGAGTGGTAGATAGTTGTTCTATTTATTTCAAAATTCAAATTAATATGGTGGGAATACCCTATCCTAGTGTTATGTAACTTTTATGCCTTAAGAAAATAATGCACCTTAAGTAACTTTCACACCTCTTTGATCATGAATGCAAATACATTTTATCCTACACTAAAATTGTGTCATGGTCCTCCATCAAAATACAAGTACAAAATTCAAACTACACCAAATTTAAAGAAATGTTGTGTGTAACAAAGGCAATGCTTTTATTAAAATAGTAAATTCTACACTAGTGGAAAAATCCTTATTGTTTCAAAGTGGAAACTATTCAAAGGTGAAATATAGCCATAACAAGCTTCCATTGTAATGTCCAAGAAGAAATTGGTTGTGCAACCTTTATAATCAATAAGCATCGATAGGTTGAATGATATGAATTATAAAAAGACCATCCCAATGAATTAAAAGTTTTCCAAAATGACACATAAACTTAGATTCATAGAGTAAGACTTTCATCCCAGGGCTAAATGTTTTATGCTTGATGTGTCGATTATGCCACGCTTTTTGTTTGCATTTCTCCACATCTTGACTCCAATGATTAAGGAAATGATCTTCATCTAGCTGCTACAAAGTATCCAAGTGTGCTTTCAAGTATGAATCATCATCCAATTATCTAATTTTCACAATACAAAGAGATGGTACCAAGAATTCAAATGGTAAAACCACCTCTTTTCCATATACTAAATTAAATGGTGTGTTTTTATTCAGGCATTTATAGGTTGTTCAGTAAGCCCAAAGTGCTACAAATACTCTATCATCCTAATTAGTTTGGTCAATATTAAAAAATTCATTAGTTTTTGGCCTAAGATTTTATTGAATTCCTTGATAATCTTATTGGCTTGGGGGTGATGCAGTGTTATTTTGTGTTGAGCAATCATAAAATTTACAACCAAGATGTGAATAGTTTCATTAATGAAATGGGTACCATGATCACTAGTAAAAATTAGTGGGCATCCAAAATGGGTTATGATATGTTCCCAAATGAAGGTGCAATAGTAGAAATAGTACAATATCTTATTGGCACAACTTTAGCCTAGCATGTGAGATAGTCAATTATCATAATGATATAATAGGAACATGTTTATTATCCATCTATATTGACAGGGATGATAGAATCAATGGCCCACTTTTCAAATGGCTCATGAGATCGAATTGGATGTAAATTCATGGCATCTTATTGATTTGGTTTTACTATGTGCTTACAAATGTCACACTTCCTAACATATATCTTGACATCTTGAAAAGGGGTAGGCAACCATAAACCATCCATCAAAACCTTATGCATGGTAGCCTCTCCAACATAGTGTCCACCTGTTATTCCTTCATGAAATTCTTGGATCACCTTAAAATTCTCATTTTTAATGACACATCAACAAATAATTTCATCATGGCCAAGATTGAAGAGGTCCCTACTTATGAGCTAAAAGTGTGTGGCACAAACCATGAGTTATTTCTTGGCCTAAGGAGTTAGACAGTCGAGCACTAAGCTAGTAATAAGAAAAAAATGAAATATATTCCAACTCCTCTAGTATATGAGAAACAAAAAATAATTTAACATTAGGTAGGTCATCTTTAATTGTGCATGGTGGTTCTCTAGAATAAATATGAGAAATATGGTTAGCACCGTAAATAATTTTTCTTGATTTGACCATGATAGAGAATCAAAATTCTTGAAACAACACTATCTAGCAGTAGATGTATCCATATAGTATAGGTTTATTCATTAAATACTTTAAATCTTCATGATTTATATAAAATAAAAAAGGATTTGCCAATAATTATTGTCAAAAAATTTATAGAGCATAGACCATTGATAATGCTTCATACTCCATGGTAGTGTAATTTCACTCAGCTAGAGTAAGTTTATTACTAGCAAAATAGATAGGGTGATCAAGGTGACCTTAACTTGGTTGTGCAAGGATTACCCCAACAATCATTCCATAAGCATCAACACAGACATGGAATGGTCTTTCCCAATCAAGAAACTAGAGGATTGGAGTAGTAACCAACTTGTCCTTTAAGGCCTCAAAGGCTTCTTGATAGGAGCAAGTATAAATGAAGTGCTTATTATATTTTAAGAGTTCCTCTAGTGGCATATTAGTCTTTACATATCCACTAATGATTTTTTTATAATAACCTACATGTCCTAGAAAGGCATGGACTTTGCACTGAGATTTGGGTGCTAGGAGGTGAATAACGAAAGATACTTTTTCTTGGTCTACCAAAAGTCCATCCTTACAAATAATATGTACTAGAAGAACACCAAAATATGTATCAAAAAGGTACTTATTTAGATTCAATGATATTTATAGGACTCGGCAACACTCAATCATGAACCGTAGATTAGAGAAATGGTCCTTGACCAAACCATAAACTGTTTAGTCATCCAAATAGAGTTGAATAAATTTATGGATGAAATATTTAAATGCCTCAGTGTCTATATGTGAAAATATAGTTAGCATGTTATTCAACCCAAAATACATGATAATATATGCAAAGGATCCCCATTTAGTGGTGAACATAATCTTTGGTTGATCCTCCTTGATGATCTAGACCTGATGGTACTGGGAGAATCCATCTGTGAAATCATATATTTCACACCCAGTGACACTTTCAAATATTTCCTCTATGAATGGTGTTGGGAAGGGATTAGTGATGTAAGATGCATTAAGTATTTGATAATCAATTCAAATCATAATGCATCCATCTTTATTTATACTTATCATCATGGGATTGACCCACTCAGATTCATCAATTAGGGTAATTAATCTAGTGCATAACATAATGAAATTTTTTTCCTTTATGCATGCCTGTAGATTTGGATTCATCTTATATGGCATTTTCTTGACTGGTTGAGTGTCATCAACCAGCTTAATATGCATTTTTCCTAGATATAGATGAACATATTTCATCTCACTATAGCTTCTTGGAAAGACATCTTGGTATTATTTTAAAAACTAAAATATCTTTGAAACTTCTATATCAGTCCATTAGTTACCTATAGTAGTTATTTTTTATTCTTCCTATGTACTGACATTATGCTAGATAGTTTTAATTGGCCTAGAGTAAGGGTGGTCTATATCAAGACCAATATAGAAAACTCATGTGCCATAGTCTATAGGGACATCCAAGTGATTCTCCAAAGGGTTAAGTGGGTTGGACCCTTCACCTTCCTCCACCTAAAATACTAAATTTTATTTCCCTTGGCATATCTCTTCACATCGGTCCTGATCAAAGACTGGTTTTGGCATGGGAAAAAATTATGTAGATGGTTCATTAAAGAGAGATAGACCTCCTTTTAGGGTGTTATGGATATATATTAGATGATATTCAATGGGACTAAGGTCACCAAAAACTAATTCACACATGGCCCAAAGAGTGAGGTGTAAATCCATTCTTTGAGAGGAATAAGATAGTGTCAAATTCATGTTTTCTTTCAATAGATGCTAAAACTAGGTACCCATATGTCATTCTTCACGAACATACCATGTTTTTGCCTAGGTTCATAAAGTTCCATAGAAATCATGTACCCATAGGTACTCTGGTAAGTAAGACTCTTCAACTCTTCATATTGACTCACAGGCCTCTAAATGAGATTCAAATGCCTGAACTCCATTACATCTGATTGTTCCCCTAACTCAGTTTTCATGATGGAAATGGTAATGAAAAGTAGATCATACTAGATCCCACTGGAGAAGTTACTCATTATGGGTTTACAACCATATTGCAAATATAACATCAAAGAGGTGAACCAAGGATCGTATATAATCATTATTAGAGTTAATAAAATTCTTCAAGGTGTTGGACAAAGTCACAGACTTTCATTTGTCCATGAAATTAAGGGGCTTCATCGAGTCTTTCTATTGGTGCATCTATCAGAGGTCCCCTCATGACTTGGCTTAATATGACTAATGAACCTATGACATTTATGATATTGTCATGAAACATTCTCCTAACTATCAATGACACTACACACTCTTCTAGTGAAGTCATAGTCACCTCGGGCCCAATAATTACAAGCATTACTTGTAGTATTAGAAAGGGAATGAGTTTCCATCCATCAAAGGATGACATTAAGAGTAGGATCATGTTACTCATTATATCTAGCCATGACATTATAGATGTGGTTAATATCTTCTTCCACATTAATAGGTTATACATATCAGGGCCCATGTGTTTGACCTAAGGGAATAACAATGTGTTGATCAGCATTTTTAGAACTGATGTATCACTTTTTGAAACTTAAGTTGCATTATTTTCATAAGACCAAAGTCAACCTAATATATTTGGAAAGTCATCAGCCTCTACTAACTCTAGAATTTAAAAGTTAGCTTTGAAAGGTACTCTAAAGATCTCCACCATTGCATTATTGAGGATGCCAATTAGTAGAGCATAAGTTTTATTAGCCATAAATAATACATGTAGAGATGGTTTTAGTGTTGGACTAGCCATTTTTCACCATGAATCCTTGGTGAAGATTGTAACCTCAATGTCAGTGTCAATTAAAATGTCTTGAATCACCCAATGATCGATGGTGTCATTTACCAATATCTCCTTATCTTATGGAGGGATAAGAGGAACAGGGGTATCTTGTCATCGAGCATGATTTAGTTGATGATCCTTAGTTTACTGAGTCAATTGAGGTTGAGCATTAGTTGGTGCTTTTACCTAGTTCTTGATCCAAATACTTATTTATGGGATAATGTCTTCATACAACATACATTTTCAAAGTTATTAAAAATCATCTCACACCACATTTTGAGGCTTAATTTCCTTCTAAATATCAGCACATTGCATGGCTTCTTGGTCCTTAAGGAATTGAATTTCTCATTGTAATTATCATACCAACATCATAGTGTCCTGGAGTATATCCTTCTATTACTAAGCATCAGGATACTTCTTTGTTGAAGGCTCTTCATGTTGTACCTTCTCAATAGGAGTAGATGTAGTCTGAGATTGTCCTCTATTACGCATGGTGATATTCACCTATTGAGTTGTTATGGTGCTTAAGTGAAAACGCCAATGTGGTTTCTCAATAAAAATCATATCTACACCTTTTTCATTTCTCTCCTTAGTGATGGTTGTGTATAAGTTAGGACATTCTTCCAACTGATGGTCATTTTTACAAAAAACACATGTTGGGTATACTAGACAATCTCATTGATAGTGGTCTAAGGATACACACTTATAACATGTTCTTGGTGAGAAATTATAACCTCCTTGTCCTCATCCTCTACCTTAACCATAAAATCCACCATTATATTGATTATTAGACATAGAGGTTTGGCATGTACCACACCCATGTACTTCATGGATATCACTAATTAGCTGATAATCATTTATGTCATGGGTGTAGGCATCACATATTTTAAAATATTTAGACACCTTAGAATGTGTATCTCACTACAAAAGAGGACATGAATGTACATCATGCTCTTCATGGTATACTTCACATGACTACTTCAAAACAGTGTAGATGTTTTTACATGGGTAGTTACTTCAATTATGTCCTTTAGATTTGCAATCAGTGCACCAAAGATCATTATGAGTATCATACACATTATTTGTAGTTATTTTTTTAATATGCTCTATTTAGGCTTATATGAAGAAACTAATCTCAATGCTAATACTACCAACAACTTCAGCATGGAGGGTAGCTTCCATAGCTTTGCACAAGCTAGTGAAGGTTTTTTGGGAGAATGTTCATCAAAAGGGAAGTAACAAACCTCCCATGAGCCATTTTACATGATAATCAACATTTATTTCAAATGACATCTTTGACAGAATTGTTTTGAACTGTGTATCATATTCTTGTACACTTTTAGTAGCTCTTGCTTTATAACTTTCAGTATGGTAATACTTTATTGCTCAAATTATAGAGTTTCAAATTCTTCAAGAAATGTCATTTTGAGCTGATCATAGTCAATTACTACTTGTTAAGGGTCAAAATGTCTATACCACTTATGCAATCTCTCCAAAAGTTTAGCTATGAATTGTGTAGCCTTTTACTTAGAAGAAGTGATGCCTCACAACCTCCAAATAAGTTCTCACTTATGGAGAGTTTTGAAACATTATCTATGCCTCAATATTTAGGTAGGTAAAGCATCATTTAATAATATATTATTGGCAGCTAAGGTGCTTACACTGGTGGTTGTTGAGAACCCCCAAATCCTATCCCTTGAGGGAAAAGTCCACTATTTCCTCCCATGCCACCTCCTAGTCATCCTCTAGCACTTTTAGTAGTAATTCCCATGTTATGGGGTGTGAAATCTAGTTGATTAATAATATTTGGGCCTATACTCTATCCACTATGAATTCTAAGTCCACCAAGCATCCCAAGTTGAGCCATGAAAATCCCTTGAAGAGGGAAATAAAGTGTTAATTCCATATGAGTTACAATTGGCTCAGCTATAATGTCCCTTATAATATTAGTTTTTGATTCCATTTTATTTATATCCCAATTATGTATACATAATTCAT